>PVJC01007086.1:7316-52804 GCA_004026665.1 Murina feae
ATCGCTTCAGACGACAAAGGGCCTGGAGGCGAAGCTTGGTGGCTGAGAAGGCACTGTGTTTCCGGTGCATGCAAGCTGCTCTGTGAAACCCTCCTGCTAGGATCCTACTCCTGTCCCAGGGCAGCACTAGGTGGGGGGGCCCCCCAGGAGGCCCTGAATGTGGTGGGGAACAGAGAACATCGGCCAGGCCCACACTGAGAACTGTGCCTCCTGGAAGTGACAGAGGCCAATGCATCCTGACCACAAGCCGACCAGCAACAGGAGAACAGAAATCTCAGTGTGTCTTCCAAAGCTACCGTGCTCGCCACCAGGCAGGACAATCGGCCGCCCTCCCGCTCAGAGAGCTGCGCTCCGATGCAGCCTCTACACTGTGCAAGGGCATCTGCCCCGGCACTCAGACTGGGGCCGGTATAGACCACTTTTTATTTTATTTTAAAATATATTTTATTGATTTTTCATAGAGAGGAAGAGAGAGGGATAGAGAGTTAGAAACATCGACAAGAGAGAAACATCCATTAGCTGCCTCCTGTGCACCCCCCACTGGGGATGTGTCCGCAACAAAGGTACATGCCCTTGACCGGAATCGAACCTGGGACCCTTGAGTCTGCAGGCCGACGCTCTATCCACTGAGCCACACCGGTTAGGCAAACCCTGTCATCAAAGTCGACTGAATCCACCGAGCCTTTCTGCATCTGAGGCAGCATGCAGTTTGCCCTTTGGGTTAAGTTTGCAAACGGGTGCTACTTTCTGATTTCATGGAGCAGAGCCCCTAACATGGCACCAGGAGTTAGGAGTCCATCCAGGTAATTGTTGCAGAAATAACTGAATACATTGTAAATCTCTCTATTTCCATCCCTTCAAATGGGATGCTAGAGAGACTAAAAACCTATCACAAGCGAATTCACATGATAAATTGCTGTAATCACTCAGGGGGATTAACCCTGGGCTCAGGGGCCTCGACTGGGTTTCTAGCTGCCCTCCCCTCAGTTGGTGGAGGGTGGGGGGTGATGGGGGGCAGGCTTCAGCAGCAGGTGCCGCTCCCTTTAATGTCTCCAGCTGCAAGGGAGGAGACACCTATTTGGCGAAGCAAGCATCTGGACCGGGATGCTCATTAGCTTCCTTCCGGCCCAGCCAAGCTCCCTGAGGCTGCTGCTGGCATCTGTGTAAGTGCAGAGCGGCGAGTCCACCTGGGGGGTGAAACCAACAAGAGCAAGTGCTGGAGGCAATGTGGCTGCTGTGAACCCGGCAGGCTGGCTAGATGCTGGGGGCAGAGCCAGGTTTGCATGAGTTCTGCCCCCTGAGGTTGGGTTCCAAATCCTACTACAGAGAACCAGGGATGTGGCTTTAGGGGAGCGAATTTCCTCCCTGGGGAAAGCGCAGATCCTGTGCTAAGGATCTAGGGCAGCACTGGAACCGAGCCTCGCCAGCGGGGGGAAATCAAGCAAACTGTTTGGTTTTATACAAGCAGAGTAGCAGGTTGAGGGGCCTCCCTGGCCGCAGGGCATCAAACCCAGGGTGTGGGAGAGATCTGTCTGCAGGGGGTTGTTTTAAAGAGAGGGGGAAAGGGTGGCTGTGTCTGTCCTGGGTCTATCTTTAGCTTAGCCACCTTGTTTAGAGTCTGTGTCCTGTTTCCACCTAGCAAGCTGTGCGTGCTCGGGGCTCAGCAGGCACGCCCAGCAGTGAAGGCAGTTGGGGTGCCTTGGCCAGGCTGCTACTCTGTCCTGACCTAAGCGCCCACGGACTCCTAACCTGGGCTTGAGTGAGGCTTGGTGTGCGAGGAGCTCGAGCAGCAGTCAGTGTGGCCAAGCACTTGCTTTGAGGGGGTAATCGAGGAGGAACCAGCACAACGCTGGTTCAAGACAGCCCCTCGCCAGAGTGGAAGCACCAGAGTTGTCCTGCACTGGCCCCGGCTTGGGTGTGGCTGGCCAGTGTGCTGCTGGATGGAACCGGGGGGCAGGTGGGCACATGGCCACTGCTGCAGGGTAGAGAACAGATGTGGCTCCTCTTGCTACCCTGGCCCTGGGGACTCTGGAATGAGCACAAGCCTTTCCTGCTTGTCCGGCTCTAGAATTTATTCCCTGAATCAGCTCATTTTTATTAAAGCAAAGGAAACACAGGCACTTCACATATTTGCATGTTTAGGCCAGAGCTACAATGTCCACTGCGGTGGCCACAAGCCACAAGCACCCACTGGACACTTGCCACGGGGCTGGTTCAATGCGTTTTGACGATGCATATGAAAAAGGAGTGAATTTTCTCCCTAATAGTTTTAAAATGCTGACATGTTGACACTAGGTTGGCATAAATAGAAATTATCATTAAAATGAATAGTTGAAGTTAGTTTTTTAACTTCCCTTGATTAATTCTATTTACCTCACCACAAAAAATGTAAAATTCCCCCACGAGGCAGGCACTCTCCATGCCGGGGCGTGCAGGTTGGAGGGCGGCTGTGAATCCCTGGGATCCGGGACTCGTCCTCATGGCAGCAGGCACACCTGCCTTATCTGAGACGGATCCAAGAATGAGCATCATGAAAAGGCTGTCTCAATCCGGGGCTGTACACAAAGCTCTGTCACTCCTTGGGCAGTGAGGGAGAAGCAGGGGCTAGGGCAGGCGGGCGGGCAGGGGCTGGTGAGTCCCTTCAAACTGACCCACGGCATGGCCACCGCCCCTGCAGGAGGACAGGCCTCCAGCCGGTGTTCCCGAGGGCCTCGATGTGCGGCACATGGACGGGGAGGCTGGGCCTGTGCTGAGAAAGGTGCCCGGTGTCTGGGTTGTCTTAGTTGGGGAGTTTTCGGAGCAAACTTGGGAGAGGCCAAATGCACTTATTTCGATGGAACAGCTGGCTGAGGAGTGGCACTGTTGAGAAACCATCCTTCAACCCCAGTGAAAGGCATGCTGCCAGTGGGGACAGCAAATAAACAGCTTTGCAATGTAAAAGTTTTAATTTGATTTAACTTTTACTTAAATGAAGTTACTCAAAGGCTTTATGACTAGTTAAATGGTTCTCTTAAAAATTATTATTTTCCACCCGAGACATTTTTCCCTTCACCTTTTCTGATTATTTCACCTATTTGTTGCTTACAGATCAGTGTCCACACCTCAGAGATGTTTTAGACTCTGATTTTGAAAATGAGTTGTCACAAATGAACACTACATGGATACTAAAATTTAATCACTTAAACAAGTTGAAATCAAATACTTTATTCTGAATACAAATGATGTACTAAACATCTGTGGTCTTAGCCAGACTAAGCAACTCTTGTTTCAGATGATAAGTAACTTGTAGAGCTGATCAGAATCACTCAGAAATGTTCCTAGCAGGAATGACCTTGAGCTTGCAGCTGTGCTGTCTTCAGTTACCTAGAGGGAATTTGAAACAGTCCCCAGCACTTAGCTCGCTATGAATGTGCAGCACTGATAAACTAGGCTGTTAGGGGGAAAGAGAGAAAAATGAAAATGGAAATGAGCAGGAACTGGTATTAAGCATATGTCTATGGACACGACTTAACCACACTTCATGTTGCAAATATAAAAGGGCCTTTGAAATGTATTAATTAAAGCTAAATGCTATGGACAGGCCACTCTGTAGGGCGGCAGTCCTCTCCCCATTAGCATAGTATTAAGGACAGCAGAGAAAATTGGGTTAATAAAGCCAGATATTGTAGCTGAGCCACTGGGGCACAAACTGGGCAGACAGCTCAGTCCCCAGGGCGCCGGCAGGGCTGTGTGCAGCGCGTGGACCCCGATGGCAGAATTCTGAGCTGCACATCCACATAAGAGACAGACGCTCCTCACCGTTTGCACCAGTCAGGCGCGCGGCCCCCATTAGCTTACTCACCCGTGGCCGGCCTCCTCCCCCAAAAGCTTGAGCGGGTTGGCTGGGAAGGGCCTTTGCCGGGACACTGGGACCAGATCAGCCCTCCCTTCATACCCTACGGCCAAGTGGCGGCACAGGCGGTGCGGCTCCTCTCCCATGCAGCCGCCTGAAGCAGAGGGCGCAAGGCCGCCCTGGGGAGTCCAGGGGCTGTTTAGGGGACAGATTCTGCAGGCGGGAGGGCAGCGGCCTTGGCGTCCACTCACCTCTAGAGGTTAGCACCTCTAGCTGGGCAAGAAGAGAAACAAACTCAGACTTGGGAAAGCCGAGAAGCCACTGCCCAGCTCTTGTTGCATTCCAAGTCCAGCTCCTTTGCAAACGACAGTCACGGGGAGCACTGGTTGCGGGGGCGCAGGGTGGTGGAGCCGGCAGAAGCAGGAGGTGCCAGGCGCCGCTTGCCTTCGGGATCTCGCCCACCAGAGCGGAGCCCCGCAGCCGGCGGTGGAGCGTCCTCTGTCCCTGCGCTGCGAGCCCTGGGCTGTTGCTGCTGGACCATCGCGCCAGCTCCGCCGCTGCGGCCCGGTTTCCTCAGGAGGGAAGCCCTGCGAGTCCCCTCCGCCGCGTCCCCAGGCCCCTGGCGGGTGTTGGCAAGGGCCCAATGGACGCATCAGACCCCGGCGTGGCTCCCAGCGCCCCACTTAGAGCTCAGCTCCCGTCCGACGGGCTCTGAGTTTCCCGTGGCCCCAAGCTGTCTGGCCACAGGGGCAGGCGGCGAGGCCAGGGTCCCGCGGGGCGGGGACAGTCATCGTGGACAATGAGAAAACGGCTGACGCGCGCGAAGAAGGGACGGGGTGGGGGTGCCCTTAAGGGCTTACAGCTTCTCATTACAGCGCTCGCAAAGCACCGAGGGCGTCCCGGGGCAGGACAGCGCGTCGCCCGCAGAGAAGGGGCACCCGGCGGCCTGGCTGAAGGGCGGCAGGGGCGCGGCGAGGCCCGGGCCCTGGTGCAGGCAGGCCACGAGGCGCCGCATCTGGTCCAGGGCCTGCGCCTGCATGAGGATGTGGTTCCTGGCGAGCAGCAGCGTGGCGATCTTGGAGAGCTTGCGCACCGACGGGCCGTGCGCGTAGGGGATGACGGCGCGCAGCCCGTCCAGCGCGTCGTTCAGGTCGTGCATGCGCCGCCGCTCCCGCGCGTTGATGCTGAGCCGCAGCGAGCGCTGCTCCCGGGGCCGCCTCCGCACGCCCGCCGCGCCCCCCGGCCCGCGCCGCCGCCGCCGCTCGAAGGCGTCGTCCTCGTCGCCGCTCTGCTCCTCGCTACTCTCGGCCGCCGCACCCCGGGCGCAGGGCGCGGACGCCGCGGGGGGGTCGCCGCTCAGGTCCGGTGCGGCGTAGCCACCGCCCGCCTCGGGCCCCAGGGCTGCCCCGAGGGCGAGGCCAGCCGCCGCCGCGTAGCCTCGGCTCAGCGCCAGGTACGCGCCCCCCGACAGAGACCCGAGCTCGGCCATGGCCGCCGATCCCGGCGCCTTGCTGCCCCGGGCCCCGCGCGTCCGTCGGGCTGTCTGTGGGTCCCCGAGCCGCCGCACTCAGGGCCGCCCAGACCCGCTTCGGCCCCGCCTTCCGTTACGGCCCCTCCCCTCCTCGCCGTCCCCACCTCCCGGTCCTCGCCGCGGCGCAAGGGGCGGGTCGGGGCGGGCTCTCGTGCCCACGGGCCTCACTCCGGCTTTAAGGCGCGCAGGTGCCCGCGGGGACCTCGCGGCCGTCCAATCCGAGCGGACCGAGCCGGCTCCCGGAGGCTCAGGGCCTCGGGCAGGCCGAGGGCGCGCGGGGCCGAATGGAGACGGGTGGGGGCGGCGGGGCCACGAGCACTTTCCCGGCTTCTCGGCTCCGCCTCCCGCTGCTGCCTCCCGCAGCCCGGGCGTTGCCACCGCTAAGCGCTCGCATCCCATGTGGACGCCCGTTCCATTCTTTCGGCCCTGGAGCCTCTCGGCAGAGCCGCCTGTGGCATCGCGCAGAGGTCATAGCAGGGAGCGCACAGCGCACGGGGGCCACCGGGCCGCAGGGGTGGAGTTCACCCGAGGCCCTCTTCCGGGGCCTGGGGCGCCCAGTGTTGCAAAGCCAAGTACGGAGGGACGAGCTGCGCTCCTGGGAGTCTGCAGGCAGCCGCGGGAGCGCGGAGGGAAGCCTTTCCAATGCCGTGGTCAGGGTCTAGGGGCGCTTCCTCTTGGCTGACTGTCCCCCACGTCCTGCAGAGTTGAGGGGAGTGAAAGGGGACATATTGGTAGAGACCGGCCGGCCAACTCCACAGGCACCCGGAAGCCACCGTAAGCCGTGTGGCTGATGGGAGGGGGGGGGTGCGGGGCCCAACGACTGCTGACCTTGCGGACTCAGGAATGCGTCAGGGACTAGGTGGAGGGGAGGGGATGCTGTGGACAAGTGAGTGTGGGGCCCTGGACCCGCAGGGAGGGCCGCAGGCATTTGCGGGGTGTGGAACTGTCAGGTGCCACGTGCATCAGGTGAAGCCAGAGGCGTGATGAGGTTGGCTTTCCATACCTGGCCGGAGAGTCAATTAAAGCCAATCCGTGGGCCTCCGCCCAGAGACCTCCCGTGTGGGCGGGCCTGGCTGCGAGAATGTCTTCCCAACGGCCAGGTAACCAAGAACCTTCACAGCCCAGACAAGGGCTGGAGGCAGGGATGGGCCCATCTGCTGGTGTTGGGGAACCAGGCACAGAACCTGAAAACTCGGAGCGGCTTCGATCTTTGGTCAGATGCCGCCACCTGCTGGCTGGCTGGGAGATTGCGTGCTAGCCGTGAGCGCCTGGAGCAGATGGAACCTGTTACCGGTTCTTATTCTCTTGGCTTCCATGTTCATGCACCAATGATTGGGTGCTTGGTTGAGGTCAAATGTTAGACATATAAAATTTAAAAAGGAGATATCCAAACACTATACAATGGCTTATGGCACTGTCAAAAAGACATGAGTGACCCTGGTTAGGAGCAAATTTGTTGGCTGGAGTTTTGAGGGAGGCAAGGAGACTGAAGGCCCACTTGTTCCACAAATGGGTGTTTGCTATTGATCAAGGTCAAGTAGACAAAGGGGTTCGGCCTCTGACAGGGCCCACCACCTCTCCTCAGCTTCCCAGCACCAACTGCATCCCTATATGGCTTCCCTTTGAGCCACAACCTGCTGGGATTCCTGTGGCTGAAGGATTCCTGACTAAGTCAAACTGGCTTAGAGAAAAGACCTCTAGAGTCTTCTGTTGTGAGAACCACTGATGCTTTCAGGCACAGTTGGATCTAGGCACCTGGATGATGGTGTGGGGACCTGCTCACCTCCGGCTCTCAGCTCTGCTTTGTTCTGTGCTGACTTTACTCTCAAGCAGCTGTGGCCTCAGAGCGATGCAGGCGCATGTCGCCAGCTCAGCCCCCCACCCCCCACCTCCCCGGAGGAAACAGACACCTCATTTCCCTCCCAGCACCTACACTCTCTTGCCCTGGAAATTCTCCACTCTTGTTCCTTGTGGTTTGGGTGGCTGCCACCCACTTGAGGGACGGGCACCCTGACCTCAGAACCTCCTCCACCTCCCGCAAGAGGCCAGGCTGATCTAGTCCAGTAGGTGCCAGACCTGGGCCTGTGCTGTGTCCTGGGCCTGCCAGGAAGGCTGCTAGAGCTATCCTAATCTACCTGTGGGTTCCTCCTCTCCCTCCTTCATACCCTGCAGGCCCCTCAGACCAGAGAGGTGCTTAGCTGGGCTAGTTCCTGGAGGCTTCCTGATGGAGGCTGCATTGGGTGGCGTTGAAGGTTACATGTGAGCAGAGGACTGTGTTGCTTCCACCTCTCCCACTTCCTTGGGACCAGAGCTGCACAGGTTCGTCCCCATCTCCTGCTGGGCCTGGCAGAGGCTGGAGGTGGTGTTCACGTGGGTGCATGGGCTCTGCCACTCCTGTAATGTTCTGTCCCGAGGGCAGCACACTCCCTGCTCCTCCCCTGCTGTGCCGCCTCCAGGACTGGGTTGGGCTGAGCCCCACTAGAGGTAGGTCTGGGCTCAATGCCACCTTCTCTAGCCTCCATCCATCTGGCACTTGGGACTTTCCATTGTGACTGCCTTTTCCCTGGTCCAAACTAGGGAAAGGGACAGTGTCAACCAGACAAACACTTTTACTGTCAACCCAAGTTCTGCTCAATTAGGAGGGAAAGACAAGCCAAGATTGAGAAGATGAGGACCGCAGACGTGTGTGCACAAGAAGACCCACCTTCCAAGTGTAGCTGGCAGGGCAGCCAGGATGAGGTGCAGAGGGCGTGGCCCTGGTCAGCAGGGTCCCTGCTGGGCTCCAGGCCCCAAGGAGGCCAGGGCAGCTCACCATGGTGGCGCCACCTGTTGGGCATGGAAGACGGTTATAGCAGACTCTGCCCCAGGTTTCCTAATCCGGCACTTGTAGTGATTTTTAAAAGCAGAATGGCCCTGGCCAGTTTCTCAGTGGTTAGAGCATCGCGTTCGATTCCTGGTCAAGGGCACTATCCAGCCAGCTTGGCTCAGTGGTTGAGCATTAACCTGTGAACCAGGAGGTCATGGTTCGATTCCTGGTCAGGATACATGCCTGGGTTGTAGGCTTGACCCCCAGGTGGGGATCATTAAAAATTAAAAATCCCCTAATTAGCAGGAGGCAGCTGACCAGTGATTCTCTCTCTTCGTTGATGTTTCTATCTCTCCCCCTTCTGCTCTGAAATCAATAAAATTATATAAAAAAGGGCGCATACCTCTGTTGCAGGCTTGCCCAGATCTGTGTAGGAGGCAACCAATAACCATGTCTCTCACATCAATATTGGTGTTTCTCTCTCTCTCTAGAAATCAATGGGAAAAATACCCTTGGGTAAGGATTTAAAAAATTGAAAACAATGTGGACCACAGAATTTTTTTTTTTTAAATCCTCATTCAAGGATATTTTCCCATTGATTATTTATTTATTTTTAATCCTCCCCCAAGGATATTGTTTTCATTGATTTTTAGAGAGAGTGGAAAGGAGAGGGAGAGACGGAGAGAAGCACCGATAGGAGAGGGACACAGCGATGGGTTGCCTCCCGCATGCCTCCGACCAGAGCCAAGAGCCTGCAACCGAGGTACATGCCCTTGACCGGAATCGAATCCGGGACCCTTCAGTCTTGCAGGCCGACGCTCTAGCCACTGAGCCAAACCAGCGAGGGCTCCATTGAACTTTTAAAGAGAGTGCAAGAAAGAGGGAGAGACAGAGAGAAACTCTGATGTGAGAGAAACACATTGGTTGCCTCCTGCACCAGCCCCGACCAGGGCCCAGGCCGGGCTGGAGAGGTGCCTGCAACCACAGCATGTGCCCTTGACCGGAATCGAGTCCGGGATCCTTTGGTCCGCAGGCCGATGCTCTAATTCTCTGAGGGAAATCGACTAGGGCTGGACAACAGAATTTTTTGTGTTTTCTGTGTAAGGTGTAGCTATAGAAAGATGTGAAAATCAGTGCAACATGGAGATGTTAATCAATGCAAAATAAAGTGCAGGGCCTCTTATGCTCACATTACTAATAATTAACCCATTAACCCTTGAGCACAGCGTGTGGAGTGACAGCCCAAGTCCCTTGGCCATGACTCTGTGTGTGGGTGGGGGTTGGGGGGTGTTGTGTCTAGAACTGGATCCTACCAGGACCCAGAAGCCCAGGTTGCAGGCCTGGTCCAGGGGGAGCTCAGAGCAGCCTGGTCAAGGAAAAGGTCGTTTACACGGTAATGTCTGTGGAATCTTTAACACAATAAGGAGAAAGCCAGTTGCCTGCACAGACTTCCATGCAGGCAGATCACAGACACTGCCCGTGAGCCCCTGGAGCAACCATGTCAAACTCAAAGGCTAACACGGGCCAAGTAAACAAGGTGTAAGTTTCTGTGGCCGCAAAAAAACAAAAGCTCTGATTTTCATAGAAACGTAGGTTTATTTCCATAGAGACATACTGAATACAAAGGGCTGAAATAAACAAGTCATTATTAACATAAAATAATTGAACATTTTAATAAAAATTAATATTTTTTTCTTGAACATTAACTTACCAGACAATGAATAACTGCACAAACTAAAAAGTGTAATGCAAATAAACCTATTTTTCTTCTCTGAAAGCGAAATATTTCCTGTTGTGCAAACCATACCAATCAGTACAAGACTCATGACGTGGCAGTCGGCTGCTAAAATGTTCACTGCTGGCATCAGAGGGGCAAGATGGAGAGAAGTGGTGTGCCTGAGTGTGAGGCGCATAAGGGAAATGGGTGCAACATGATGATAGTCATCAGCCGTTAGTGAATGTTGTGGTTTGTTATTAATAATTGTGTATAACAGGATATTGTAAAAATTAAGTTACATTTTTATTAAAACGTTTCTTAGGTACCGTTCATTGGCTGGGCCCCCAAAATATTCTTTGTGGGCCGCATGCGGCCCATGGACTGCGAGTTTGACATGCTTGCCCTGGAGGGATGGCTGCCCCTCCGTCTCCTGCATTGCACAGCTCTGTGTGTGCAGCTTTATCCTATATAATAAAAGCCTAACATAACATGCAAATTTCCGCCTTGACCGCGAGTTTGACCAGGGGACGAGGCTGGCTGGGGGAAAGGGAGGCTGCTGGCTACTGGCAGCCTTTAGGGACCCTACCCATGCATGAATTTCATGCACTGGGCCTCTCTATATAATATATAATTCATATTCTGCACAAGTCACTAATTTTATTTATATTTTTAAGTGGTTTTTTTTTTAAAGAAATGTTTTTATTGATTTTAGAGAAAGAGGAAGGGCGAGGGAGAGGGAGAGATAGAAACGTTGGTCAGCCTTGATCCAGAATCAAACCAGTGACCTCTTGCTACATGGGATGATGCTCAGTCCACTGAGCCACACTAGCCAGGCACAAGTCATCCATTTTAAAGTGCAGTGCAGTGGCATTTAGCACGTGTGACCACCCTCCCAGCATTTCCAGAACCTTTTCATCACCCCTAAAGGAGACATGCCCCTGTTAGCAGTCATTCCCCAGCCCCAGCTCCTGGCACCCACCCATCCATTCTCTGCCTCTGAAGTATCCTGTTTGAGATACTTCATATATGTGGAACCTGAACCATGTGACCTTTTGTGTCTGGACAGCACACCTTAGAGCAGTCTCAACATTTCCCCCTAAAATCAAACCATCAGCATCAGTCAGACCCAGGCCCCCCCACCAGATGGAGGACTCAGGGCCAGTGCCTGACCCAGCAGTTGTAAATGCAGACGTTGACTCAGTGACTGCCTGGCAACACTAATGGGCATTGTCGGGCACCCCACCTTTTTCTTTTGAGGCAGGAGAGTCGTTTCTGGGGGGAGGATGTGTGCGCATAGCTTGTCCTAATTTCATGATGCGCCCTGCATTGCACCCTCCCCACTGGGACCCCTGCTTCTGTTCTGTTGGAATTTAGCGAGCTAACCAGAAGACACCACAGCAGAGGGCCCAATTTGGAGTCTTTATTGCAGACGCTGGGGGCCACAAAGGGCTCATGCCTCTCCAAACCTCGAGGCCCCTGACGAGCTTAGGGGATGCTTATAAAGGCAAACTACATCCTGGTTAGAACAAAGTGGGGAGCTGTGCTTATCAGACACTTTGCAGAAAGCTTGTAGCCTTGAGCACAGCATAGTTAGGTAACCAGAGGACCCTGGCATGGGGAGAACCAAGGATGGACCAGACCCCCACACCGGCAGAATGGCTTGCAAGACCAGATAATTAAGAGGGAGCAGTGACTAGACTGTAAGCTGATAAGTATGTACATTAGGCTATTGGCACAGATGCCGATTGCTAGTCCCCCCCCCCCAAATGTCTTATTTCCCCGTTATTTGAGCAAGCGTGCTTACAGAAGCTAGGAAATAGCGGAGTTACTTCCTGGAATTAACAGAACAAAGGACCATCTGTGTGTAGTGGAAAATTTTAAACGGCAGTTCTCATAAATGGAGGTTATGGGGACAAGATGGAGTGCCCACGGCTCAGATGGGAGGCGAGGGGCAGGATGGAATCAGTCCTTTCCAGGCCCATTGTCCATTCCCCTTTCGGAGGGACGCACATGGAGGTCTGGGGGAGTCTGTGGGGCCCGTGGAGAGACTGAATTAGCCGGAAAGCGTGGATCTGGAGTTACACTCAGTGGAGGGCGCTGGCATAGCCAGCACTCCGCAGCCCCAAGCACATCCACTGTCCGGGCTTGGCACCACTTTACACTCATGTGGCACAAAATCAAAGGCAGCGTTACTGCTAGCAGAATGTCCCCGTTCTTCTCCCTCCTACTCTCCGGTACAGTCTTCAGATGGGAAAGGAGTCGGGCAGACCCACCTGCTCCCAGCTCTCTGGAGCTGTCCGTCACCTGGCTGAGCCACGGTCGCCATCTCTCCCCTGGCCCATGTCACCAGACAGAAGCGCCAACGTGCAGCTCCTGGCCCAAACCTCCTGCAGTTTCTCCCCCAGGTGCTCTGTTCTGGCGCCCCTTTTCCAAGAGTCCAGATGCCTGCCAGGTGCGGGGTGGGGACAGCAGAGCTCAGGCCCGATGCAGGGACCAGGAGGTCCTGGAGTGGGGGGCGTGGGCCCGGCCGGAGGGAGGCGCGATGGTTACCTCCCCTGCTTACCCAGAAAACACACAGTGCTCCCCAGCCACTCTGTGCGCAGTCCCAGGGCTGGGATGCTCTCCTTTTATTTATTTTAAAGAATTCGTTATTGCTGAAAGTATTTCATGCATCCCTCTCATCCCCAGTTGACCCCTTCAGCCTGCCTCTCCCACCACCCCAGGCCCTCACGGCCCCTTGTCCGTGTCCACGGGCCATGCATATACGCATGAAGGGCCTTGATTGCCCCCCCTCCCCCGTTTCTGGGTTGCCCTCCTTTTGAAAAAGACTTCTGGACCTGGCCAGTGTGGCTCGGTGGTTGGTGTTGTCTTGTGCGCCAAGGGGTCACTGGTTCAATTCTTGGTCTGGGCATATGCCCGGGAGGTGGGGCCTGTGGGAGGCAGCAGTCAGTGTTTTGCGCTCACATAGATGTTTCTCTTTAAAAATCAATTAAAAATATTTTATAAAAATTGATTTCTACTCTTTTAGCTCAATTCTCAGACGAGATGGGGCACCTGCACAGCACACAGAGCCATCCTGCTGACCCCCAGGGAGGCTGGGCAGGAGCCCATGGAGGCTGGGCTCTTTCTTTGCTTGTGACAATCTGGACCGTCTCTGGTGAAGGCCCCGACGCCCCGGGCCTCCCCCCAAGGCTTTCGAGTCTCATTCCACAGGCCCAGGCCAGGCCACCCATGCGCCCGCACACCTGCCCGCCCTGCCTTCCCCCAACAGAGACCTCTCTGCCCGGGCTTGACAGCTGGGCCGAGGACACATTCAAATTTCGTCCCCACACATGTTCACTGAACACGGTGTCCCAGGGGCAGCGTCCTGAGTTTTTGGGGTCAGGGTGCGGGGCGGGGGGTGTGAGTACTGTCTGGGCGAACACACCTGCTCCAATGCCTCCCTGGCCTCTGTGTGAGGCCCCTCGGGAACTAGTCTGAAGCGGCTTCCGCACGGAGGCCTGAGGAGGAGACATAAATGTTTCGTGGCCTGGGCCAGTCAGGGAAGAGAGGGAGTAGCTACACCCTCAATTAAGTGCAGGTTTCCCACCAACAGATGTTTTCATCGTCCTTTTAGGGTGAAATCTCCAGCTGTTGAGTGTGCAGCTGTGCTGGGAGCTGCCTGGTCAGGACTGAATTGGGGCTGGGGCTTGCCCTGGCTGCTAGTGGTTAGGGCTGCAGGCTGAGGGCATTGGAGGAGGGGAGGGTCTGGGCTGCAGCCCCTGCGCCACCTATGCCATCCCGCCCAGTGGCCTGGGAAACACCAGAGAGATGTGAGTGCCTGGAGCAGCTTTCACCACGGCCCAGGCCCCCGGAAGGGCTTCATCGTCACACAAGCAGGGTCCTTCGCGGCTGAGCGCTGGCTTCCCCACCAGCATGGGTGCCCTCAGCCTGGCAGGCCTCAGGGCATGGCACTTTTAGGCTGAGTCACAGATCCTGTCAGACCTGCCAGCTGGTTCCGGCACGGCCACAGCTCCTTGCCATGTGACTAAACCCCATGCTCAGAGGGCCCAGCCACTTGGCATCTGCTGCCCTGTTTGCCCCCTCTTCAGGGTCACAGCCCCCGACAGCCAGAGGTCCATTGGCAATATGGCCAGCGCTGGGGAGAAGCTAGGCGTTCAGGAGCAGGCAGGTGGGGTCTAACTGGTCAGGGCAGCCAGGGGACTCCCACAGGAGGTGCCCCTTGAGCTTGGTGGGGTGGTGACTACTGACATGGTGGCGGGGGGGGGGGGGCTGGTCCCTCTGCCTGGAACAGAGCTGATGGGCAGGGACCTGGAACAATGTGGGGCTGGAGGAGGGCAGGACCCCATTGGTGAATCGGGTGAAGCATGAGAGAAGGAGGTTCCCCAGTCCTGTCCCTCCAGCTCCGTCCTGTCCGGGCTCACTGGGGAGCTGGCAGCCCCTCGCTGAGCCTTGGTCTCTTGTCTTCACGGAGGAGGGGGTGGGAGGAGGGGAGCAGTAGTCCCGCCTCACAGGTGGGTCTGGAGAATGAGCCCCTTTGCACGTGTTGGCTCATGACAGGAGCCCAGTGTGTGTGAAGGTTCTATGCGCTGTCACTGAGACTCTAGAGCCAGGGGCAGTGGCCAGACAGAGGCCACTGGGCTTGGCCGGTCTCTCTTGGTAAACTGCAGGCAGGCTCCCCACGTGGGCTGGGCCATGAAGCCCATGGGGACATGAGGCAGAGACTGTGGAGGACCCAGGGGAGTGACCCTTGTAATCTGGACAGGGAAGGGACAGACCTGGTATCTCCTGGGGAACAGGGTGTGCAGGAGGCGCTGGCCCTGTGAGATGAGGACGTGGAGGCCGCCTGGTTCCTCGGATGCTCCTGGGCCGTCCACACTGTCCACTGGGCAGGCGGGCCACAGTGTGGGCTGAGTGGGTGCTTGAGGGCCTCAGACTGTGGCCTAGGGAGGCTCCCCTTGCCTGAGTGGCACTCATTTGGGGGCCCCGACTCCTGGTCCCAGAGGGGTTGTTCTGCCTCCAGCAACCTCAGCTGCCCACAGACTCAGGCTGCTAAGATGGCAGTTAATCAGACGCCTGATCATAAAATGTCACATTACTATTTATGAAGAGTTTACTAATCACAGCACAGTCACTGCAGGTGGAAAGTGCAAATGTGGTTTATAAATTGTATACTTGAATGCAGTCAGTGGCTGAAAAAGGCAAAATAAACGCTCTCATTCCCCACCCCCACTCCACCATCTCTGTGTGGCTGAGTGGGGTCAGGGAGGCTGGACAGTGATGCCCTACTGTGTGAGCCACCCACGTTCCCGCACACAGACTCAGGCATCTCAGGAGGCAAACATAAAGCTCAGAAGTGGAACCCGAGAGCAGTGTGGGGTGTGGTATTTTATGCGATTGTGCCTGGCAAGATTTTGAGTGTCTTTTGTTTTGAGAGTAAAATTCCACAATTAGAAATGAAACAAGAGAAAGAAACAAAACACTGAAGTTGGAGAAGGGCTGACAGCCCCTGACACCAGAGCAAGATCCTTGAGGGCGACAGGCAGTGGCCTGACATGTGCAGTCACAGTGTTCTTTCCCATGGGACACGCCTTGGGTCATGGGTCACTATGAGCAGGACATGGATATGTCTGCAAGCAGGACGAGCAGAGGTGAGGCTGCGAGCTGGACCCAGACCCGCTGTGATGTCCACCGTCCTGGTCCCTGGGGAAGGGCTGTGTGGGGCCAGGAGCCTCAGCTGGTTTTCCTGCCTCTCTCCCCAGGCCTGTGGCTTCCTCTCTGCTGATCAGCAGAAGGTTCAGTCCAGACCACACAGCAGTGACCACAGGCTCTGAAGCTTGACCAGGCCCTGCCTCTTTGGCTCACCCCTCCTGAGGGGGGCCCTTCACGCTCTCACTCTTGACCTGGGGGTGTTCCATGTGGGCTCCCTTCAGCTGTCTGTCAGCACCTTCATGTACATGGCTTCCAAATGGACCCCAAAAGATGGCACTGCCCCCAGAGGCCCTCTCAGCCCTGTGTGCCGAACCAGGACCCCCAGGGCTCCCAGCACTGCCCTCCAAGGAGGACGAGGACATGGGCAGGCGAGCACAGCAACCTCGGCCGCCTGCCCACTGAGGTGTGCCCCTTCTTGCCACAGTTCCCCTGCCTGGGGCAGTCTCTCCTGAGCTAAGGATAAGGAGCCCAGGCATGGCCCCTACCAGTAGCTCCAGAGGTTGAGGGCTGAGAGGTTTCCCTGAAGGAGGCCACTCATCACTGAAGCCAGCGTTTCGACCCTCAGCCCTGGGGTGGGAGCTGGCTTTCTGTGGCTCCTCTGCCTCTCCCACCCCATCCCCCACTGGTCTCCAAAGCTCTTCCAGCTCCGAGGTCACTGTACCCTAATTAAACACTTGGGTCTGAGTTCTGTCCTCCCAATTGGCCCTGACTGATGCAGGTGTCTCCACCATCATCACCACCATCATATCCATCACCATCATCATCATCATCACCATCATCACCATCACCACTATCATCAGTGCATCAAGGCAGGTGGAGCTCCTGGAGGCGGAGCTCCTAACCAGGCGGGGCTGTGTGCCTACCGCTGCCCGGCAGCCACGCCCCCGCCTTTTTGCCCAGTGATGCAGCCTGTGTGATGGGATTTGCTATCCCAAGAGCAGCGCCTCTGTCCTGGGTGGAAAGGCAGGGAGGGTTCTGAGCGTGCTCACACCAGGCTCTCTGTAAGTGTCGTTCTTGATGCTGAATTAATCAGGGGTTCCGAAAGCAACTAGGGGTTCCAGTGGGCATCATCTTTGGCATGACCACAGATGGGCTGGGAAAACAAGAAGGGTGTGAGGCCAGGGGCCTGGGAGCCCCAGCAGGGAAGAGGCACTCACATTGGGGAGACCAGTGCATTGGTGACAGACCACTACCAAGAGGTGACCCTCAAGCCCAGAGGGACCTGCGGTGTCAGCTCCCCAGCTGAAGCAGCCTGGGCTGAGCTTTGAGCCTGGGCGGTTTGCAAAGAGGCAGGACTCGCCACCTGACACTGGACACTTGCAGAGCCTCAGCCGGGCTAGTCACCTATGCACCTGAGCTCGGGCCCCAAGGCCGCTCTCCTAACCTGTGCCCTATTCTGTTGATTTGCTGTGTCTAGGTGTCAGTGTCCCCAGATGGGGCCTGGCCCACAGTAAGAAGACAGGTGGCTGGGAGGCAGGGAGGTGGGGATCAGGGGTAAGGTGGGAGGAGGGGAAGGGTCTGCGTAGGTGGGGACTGGAAACAGGGGGTCGGGGTCTTTGGTCCCAGTGTTTTGTTGGCCCCTTGAGAGGGACTGTCCCTGAATCTGGAAAGCTCTCAGGGAATAATGGCCAGGACCTGCGACACAACCCAGTATGAAGTCACAGAACCCAGGACACCATGCGCACTGCACCCCTGCATGCCAGCCCTGCCCTCCCTGTGGGGACTCACCGGCCTTTCCCTCGAGGGGACAGAGCCCTCCCTGGGCTCGGCATCTCCCTGGACTTTCCCCAACCTTGTCTGGCCCAGAGGCTGCCCTTGCCACTGCTCTCCAGCAGGGAACTCTACTCTCCGCCTGTGTTTGCACTGCGTCCTGGGACACCCTCTGTGGCCAGGACAGTGCAGTGGACGGGTCTGTGCACCAGACCACATGCAGCAGAGGGCACTGCAAGCCCCCCTAGACATCTCCAACCAGGCCCCTTCCTTGGCCACTGGACAGCACCTGTACCACTTCCCTGTGAAGGAAGCAAAGGGGGATCTATTTTGTTTGTAACGAGCTGATTGTTATAGATGAATGTATCTAGTCACATTTGCTGACACATAAATCTTTAATTATGTGTTGAATAATCCTATATAATAAAACCCTAATATGCAAATTGATGGAACAGCGGAACGACCGGCTGCTATGATGCATACTGACCACCAGGGGCAGATGCTCAATGCAGATGCTGCCCCCTGGTGGTCAGTGCGCTCCCACAGGGTGGCAGGAGCCTCTCCTGCCTCTGTGGCAATGCTAAGGGACCCCTTAGGGATGTCCAACTGCCAGCTTAGGCCCACTCCCACTCAGACATCCCCCAAAGGGTCATGGACTGTGAGAGGGCACAGGCGGGCTAAGGCCCTCCCCGCCCCCCCCGCCCAGTGCATGAATGTCATGCACCAGGCTTTAGTTAGGTATATCTGCATATGCAAATGACACAGTTATACCCTATGTCATGTCTAACATGATACCTCCAGAGGCAAACCATTCTGTTGCAGGATAGAATATGATATATTAATTTACATAAATACCTTCATTTAGAACCAGCAACTTCTATCTGTTTACATGATAACTGGAGAGCTGGGTGTCATCTCCTGTTGAAGAGACACCTGGGGGCAACAATGCTCTGGGTGGCACCCAGGATCAGCGGCTTCCTGGGCCACCCCAGCTCAGCTGAACCCCCTGCTCTGTGATGGGTGGGCTTGGTGTCAGTGAGGCCCTGGAGGCTGCAGGTTGGCCCGGTGCCTGTGGTCCCGCCCCAGGGCTGTGAGCTGTATCCTAATGGCTGGAGTCCTGGCTTTAAACACGCTGCAGCTGCTCCTGTCCAGGTCCGGTCACTGCCACCCTCCCTGACGGGTGTCTTGCAAGCAGCCTCCGGAAGAGACCCGGTGCCCAGCTTGAAATTCAGGGGGCTCTGCTCTGTGTTGGCCTCCCAAGCCTCTGCTATTGGCTGAGTCTCTCCCTCCCCCAAGTGACCGCTGCAGGTCTGGTTGGAGGGAGTGTGCTGCTGCTGTCCCAAGCAGAACCAGGCTGGCAGTGGGCCCGCCCACCCCACTCTGGCTCCCCTGCCCCTCCCCCGGTTAGGCTGTGTGGTCATGTAGAGGCAGAGCATGAGGAATTTGGTTCCAGCCAGAAGATGGCACATTCCTTGCTTTCCAGAAGCTCTGGCAGCAGCCCCTCCACGCCCACCCTCTTGTTGCCATGGAAACCTACTGACAAGCTGACACCATCCCAATTTGCTTTCAGTCCCCTCTCTTCCCTCTCCCAGCCAGGAGCGCAGTGAGGGACATGGCCAGCAGAGGGCAGCGGCGGGCTGGCACTCAACGGGGCAGGGTGGGTGGGCCTTGCTGGATTTGGGCCCTGCCTTTTGGGATCTTCACATTCCTCCCAAAGGCTGGAGACCAATGTCCTGCAGAGAGCAGCAGGCAGGGGACAGCCATTAGCAGGTGTGTCCACAGGGCAGGTCCACCCTTATGACCCGTGGGCTCTCAGCTCTGGCCGGGGATGTCCATACCCCAAGGCTGGAGGCTGCATCAGCCACAGCTGCTGATGGCCCTGCTGGGCATGACCCCCTGGCTCACCCCTCATTCCAGGCTCATCTGTCCATTTGCTCCCTCTTTCACACACAGGGCAGGGGGCCTTTCTCTCCAGGGCGCTGCCCTTTGGTCTGAGCCAGAACCCAGAGCCCCCAGGGGGGAGGGGCCTGCTGTCACCCCCACAGTATATCTTGCATTCTCTCACGGGGGGGGGGGGGACACTTTAGCCTAACATCTCCGTCATTTCTTTTTTTAAGTCCCCCCACCCCTGCCTGTGGTTAATCTGACCTCTTAACTACAAGTAAGACAAAGTATTTAAAGAATTCATCCCCAAGAAAGAAAAGACAATGCTGGAGGAAGGAAGAAGCAGCATCCAAACTGCTGTGTGCCATTCAACATGGTGCTGCCCGGTGGGGCCTGCCCTGGGCCCTAGCACCCGGAGGGAGAAGCTCTGGCAGACCCCTCCCACCCGCCCCCCAGGCATGAGCCTGGGCAGGGGGAGGCCAGCAGTGCCTGGCAGGGTGCAGTGGGCTGGGCACCCACTGCAGGGAGAGCCATTCTGAGGAGGAGCAGGGTGGATGAACTTGGCTCGGCCTCCCTGCACCTGGGTAGACCTCACTGGGCTGGGTCTCTCTCCCTCTCAGGGTCCCGGCTGTCATGGTGTCCCCTAGACTGGGTTCTGGGCTCCAGGTTCTACGGGTGGATTAGCAGCCAGGCCCCCTGGGTGCCGGCTGGGCAGGGCCTCAGAAGGCCCCTGACTTGGTGAGGCTGAGACGGCCAGGCACCCGTGGGTTTGCTCCTGGTCGCGCTCCTCATCAGCCACCTCCCGGCTCACTCGGCAGCTGCACCTCAGACGTGGCTGTCAGTTGAACCCCAGGCTGTGTTGGCAGTGTCCTGGGAAGGGTGGGTGGGGGCATGGAGATCCCCAGGTGCCTGTCACCCTCATTGGCTTGTGAGGTCTTCAGTTCCATCTCCAACTCTTGTGTGGCCTCCACCACCAACTGAGCAGAGACTCCATTTGTCCCTGTGCCCGGGAGGGGGAAGGCTGGACCCAGGCACCCTGTTTGGCAACTGCATCCTTTGTGGGGGGCTGGCTCACAGAGGGTTCAGTGAGGTCACCTGAGGCCACAGAGAGTCCTGGGCAGGTGATACAAAACGGAACTGCATTCCCAAGGGCACCTGGGATGGGGCTGATGCGTAGGTAGAATAGGTTTAAATACTGTCACTTGTTTCCCCAAAAGTGGGACCTGAGTCATTTCCTCATCAGGTTCTGTCCAGAAACAGTTTCCAGATCTGATCTGGTTTAGAAACCAACCATAGGCCTTCTGTATATGCCCTGTATGCCTGGCACCCCCCCCCCCCACCGGCCCCGCCCGCCCAGGGCCTGGGTCACCAGGGGAGGCACAAGCAATTTATGAGAATTAAAACAGTCACTTAGGAAGGATGATTCGAGGGCAGTGATGAAGCTATTCGGTGGGAATAACCTGCAAATGTCCGCATCAGCTCCCAGATGTGTGGGGCGGGGCGGTAGGATCAGGATGAGTCCCTTGCTGGCTCCAGGCTTGGCAGGACCTGCGGGCCCGGACAGGCAGTCAGGCAGCTTTGAAGTCTGTCCCATGTTTGGGTCTGTGTGAGAAAAGGCCTCTTCCTGCCGTCTGTGGGCATGTCCACCCGTGTCCTGCACGTGTGTGAGCACATCCTCTGCAGGCGCAGCACACGGTCTTGCTGCTGAACTGCTTCCCGGCATGCATTCCGCTCAGCCCTCAGGAGGGGACAGGGCCCCCGTGGGTGTCTCTGAGGTGATCACCGTGATCAGCCTGAAGGGAAGACAAGAAAATGAGGGCCTTTGTGTCTTCTGCCAAGGAGTCAGCACTTCCCCAAACTGTCGGAATGGAAATAATTCCAGGAGCTATTGTTCAAGCAAGCTGGCTTTTACAGTTAAAAATAAGCTGGAACCTTTGTCAGAGACGCTGGAGTAACTCACCGCAGCGATGCTGGGACAGACAGAAATAGCCTGGAGCTGGACCCAGCAGGCTTTCTCCACGTGGTGGTGGGCACCCTCGTCACGGAGCAGGCACCCGCTTTCCCCAGCAGCTGCCCAGCCCCAACTGCACACCCCGTGCGGGGATTTGGCGCCTTTCTTTGGGCCTAACGAGTAGTGAGGTGTAGCCCCCGACAGTGGGCTGGGCAGCGTTGTCTGAACCGAACCGCACGCTCCAGGGCACACTGAGGGCTCTCTTCCCTGCTTTCCTTTGGTTCTCTGCCCCGACGCCCAGATGCTTCCTGCTCCGGGCCCTCGGCCTCGGCGCTTCGCTCTCCGCGTCCTTGTTTGGACTGTGCATCTCTGGGATTAGGTGGGGGCGCGTCTCCTCTATTCCCCACCCCTCAGACTCTGTTGTAGCCTCTGGCTGGGTCAGCTTTACCTCCCGACCCCCCTTCCTTGTGAGGGGAGCCCCACTGTGCCTTCTCATCCCTGAGCCGATGTGTCTATTCAAATGCCCGTTGCTCCTTCCTCTCTTGCTGGTAGGTTTTGGGGAATCACTGGTCATGGGCTGCAGCAGCTATGCTCTCACAGGCCTTGTCTTGGGTTGGGGACAGTCGTGCGCCAGGGGAGAAGGGCAGAGAGGCTCAGCAAGGACTGCCGATCCACAGTGCTGTCCCCTTCTCGCTGTCCCCCGAGGCAGTCGCAAATGGGCAGCTCTTGGTAACAGCCTGCGGAGGATCTGGCACTGACAATGTCAGCTCTGGCAGAAGGAGAGCCACCTCCCTGCTATCTGCCCTGTGGTGGTTTGGTTGCTCCAAGGCTGCCAGGCCTTTAGGTCACCCTGGAGGAAGCCCTTAGGTCACCTGGAGGAAGTCCTTAACTCACCTGGAGGAAGCAGCCCTCTGGGATCTCACGTGGGAGCCACATGGCCATGGAATGTTGGGGGAATGTGGGTCAGCTCACTCTTGAGCGCTGTTCTGCTCTGGTGCCTGAAATGAGGCTGCTCAGCCTCAAGACGTTTTCAGTTGACATTTTGGGCGCAAGTTGGATGATGCTATTGTAACGTGCAAGAGTGAAATCGACGCGCAACACGCTCTGCACCCCGGGCATGTAACCTTCTCCTGCCCACTTGCTGGGCACTGCACAGGCTGAGGCCTTCTGCTGTGGTGCAGATGGATGCACCCATTGTTTTGCTTTGAGAACAGAGTCCTCAAGTGTTCCTTAGGTAGGAGACAGTTTTGACCTCATGTGCCATGACCTTGTGGACCAAGTGTGACCACACCTACAGGATTGAGGTCTCCAGAGTTTGTATAAGAGGTAAAGAAGCAGCAGGTGGATCTTCACTGTCCTGAGAAGGCCCGTAGTGCTGGTGTGTCACTGATGTCTGTCCTGTGGGTTAGAGGAGACCTGGCAGGACCCTGGTGGTGGGGAGACTGCTCTGTGCTGTGAGTGGGCTGCTTGTTCTCCTACAGGTTCACCCACTCACCTGACCACACCAGCCCATCCTACCCCCTCCCCCGCCCAGCAGACGAGCCTTGAACAAGTGAACCCTGGCATGCAGGGGACACTGTGCTGGCCCTTCTCGCAGAACGTAAGGCAGGTGAGGGCAATGCTCAAGGGAACAACCCCTGCGTTGCCTGTGGAGATGATGTGGGTGCCCAAGTGGAGGAAGCACGGCTGCCGGGAAAGCAGAGGGCCCTGGGTGTCTTGCCATCATCACCTGCTCTCGGTGCTGGGCTTCAATCTGGAAAGATCCTGGGACCATGGAGGAGCAGGCAGCTCCATGTTCACGCTGAATCTCCAGTGCCTCACACCCACATCCTGACCTCTGTCCCTATCCATCCACCTACCCACGCACTCCACTCATTTATGCCTTAAGCCTACTGGCTGGACTTGGGTGAGGTGTTGGCAGGGCACGATATGAATTGTCAATCTGCACCCTTGACCCATTGCTGGGGCTGTGGAGCCGGGTGGTATGTGTGGGGCCCAGGACAAAAGTGTCAACTGGTTCTGATGTTGACTCATGTTCTTTTGTCCCCTCCTCATGTCTGTCCATTCTTTCACCTGTCTCTTCCCTGCACCCCCACACACATTAGGGAAGGTGACTCTAGCATCAACAGCCAGGAGTGGGGGCTGGGCAGGCCCAGACAGAGGCAGCACAGGAGCGTCCAGGGCCCCAGCCCAGCTCCTCGCCCTCCCCTTTAGCTCCCCTGTCATCTGGTGCAAAGGCTGAGGAGGGACAAGGGCAGGGAGCGGCCTGTGGTGCCCAGGATGAGGGGAGATGCCCACCTCCCAGGATGTGGACCCCACTTCCTGCCCACTGAAACCATCTGCCTTCCTGAGCCCAGAGACACCCAGGCCTCCTGGGGTGGCAGTGTGGGAGAAACGGGAAGGGGACCTTTCCTCAGAAACAAGGGTACACTAGCGTCTTAACCCTTCCTTCCCCAAGTGATCGGCACACCTCCTCCCTCCTGGAACTCACTGGGGAGGCCTTAGGGGTCAGGGGATGAAGAGGGGGGTTGGATTACAGATGGAGCACCTGCTATTGCTGAGAGGTTGCTGAGAGAGGATGGAGGAGTCCCGAGGGCAGCAAAGGGTGAACCCATTGGGGTCAGGCACAGGCACACTACGACTCCTTTCTTTCTGGGGAGGTGGTATTTGAGCTGATTTTTTTTTTGAGGTGAACAGGAGAGGAAAGCGACTGGAGGAGCAGGTGAGATTTGTTCCCAGGTCTCCAGGCACAGAGCCTGGCGTTGGCCGAGCCACGTTGGAATTCATAAAACAAAAGTGGGGACCTCACTGGATGGCTGTGACGAAGAGCCGGGCACAGAGACCACAGCGATAAGATAGGAAGGAAACCTCCACACTCACCACAACCACATGGTGTCACCTCTTCTGGCTCCTGGAGTACAGAGCCAACATCCTCTTTGGAGTCAGATGTGAGTCAAGATGGAGGCCAGGCCCCTGTACCCTGGTGGAGCCACCACTGCATCCAGCTCAGCTTCTGTGGCCAGCTGGTCTGCTTCTGGCCAGGAGTGCTAGGCTTTTAAAAGCTGCTGGTGAGCCCGGCCGGTGTGGCTCAGTGGTTGAGTGTTGACCTATGAACCAGGAGGTTCAATTCCCAGCCAGGGCACATGCCTGGTTGTGGGCTCAATCCCCAGTGTGGGGTGTTCGGAAGGCAACTGATCAATGATTCTCTCTCATTATTGATGTTTCTATCTCCCTTTCCCTCTCCTTTTCTCTTTGAAATCAATAAAAGTTTATTTTTTTAAAAAAAAACACAGCCCAAGCCAGTTTGGCTCAGGGGAGAGAGAGTCGGCCTGTGGACCAAAGGGCCCGGGGTTCGAATCCAGTCAAGGGCACATATGTACCTCGGTTGCAGGCTGCTGCCTGGCCTGGGCCCTGGTTGGGGCTTGTGCAGGAGGCAACCAACGTTTCTCACATCGTTTCTCTCTGTCTTTCCCTCTCTCCTCCACTTTCCCTAAAAATGAATGGAAAAATATCCTCGGGCGACGATGAACAAAAACAAAACAAAAAAACGCCTGACCTGGGAGGCTCCTACTAACCCCAAGGGAGCTGAGTTGTGGCCACTGAGCAGGGCAGGGGCATTGGTCAGAAGCACTGCGGAGGGGGCACAGGCCCTGCTCAGCCTGGCTGTGGGCAACGCCCATCACCACCTCCGGCTCCCCTCTGCCTGGGGCGGGCTGGGCCCCTCCCCAGATCCCCCCCCCCCAGATCCCCGATGCTGAGCAGGCCTGGATCGCTGTCCATGGTGCTAGGATCCAGCCAGACTCACCCTGGGCCGTGCGCTCTCCAAGGTTCTGAAGCCGAAACCCCAGCCTGGCCGATCTTCCAGGCTTCCACAAACACCAGCTCCACAGGGCCTCCCTCTAACCCATCTCAAGTTATGGCTCTCCCGCGTGTCTCTGGGAACAAAAGTCTCTTTCTTAACTTCAGTGAGAGCTCAAGTCTTCTCCCTGCCTCCCTCCTCCCTCCCTCTTCCTCCCTCTTTTCCACTTCCTCACAGCCGAGGAACCCTTCCCCTGATCGACGCCTGGAGATGATCTGAAAATGTCTAGCCCCTCCTAATCTTGAAAGTTGGGGTTCAGGCAGGTGGGAAGAACAGATGTTTCTGGGCACCTGTAACCCCAAAATATAGACTCGAGGAGGAGGCCTGCATTCTGTGGCCTATTAATGGGTCTGACACAGAGTTCAGGCTGAGAATTGGAGTCTCAGGAGGCAGAGCCGATCCCACTTAATGAAACAGTATTTGTGCGTTTTCGGAGGGATCTTGGGATGATGAGATAGAAGTCAAGGGGCGGTTGGCTTAAGGGAAATAGTGCTGGGCCTGCTTACCCCGTGCCCAGGGTTGGGGGATATGAAAGCTGGGGTTGTCCTGTTGCTAGAAACGCACTTGTCAGCAAAGACAGGCGTGGGGACTGAGACTCCCCACAGAGGGAGGGTGGCAGAGGACCTGCCCAGGAGGCTGTGCCAGGTGGAGACCCCACACTGGGCAAGGCTCAGGGCCACTGGAGGAAAGGCCACCTGCAGGAAAGCTTGATCCAGGGTCCTTTCCACACACTCACAAACAAGAGAGCAATTACTTCAGATGCTCTGATCCCTCTGGTAAATGTCAAAATATATAAACATCAGACCGCTTTCCTTCAGCCACTAAGACAAATGGAAACACGTTTATTAGCATAGGGATGAGTTTAATCAAATTAGCCAGAGCACAAATGAGCCGCAGGAAACGCAATGAGCTGGGAATGAATTAGCAGCATAATGATAACAACCTTAGGCCACACTCCCTCTCCTGGAGCCTGGGCTCCCCCAGCTGGTCTTTACTTGGCTGGAGGCTCTGAGCCAGGACCACCTGATGGCCCCTGGGATCCTGAGAGTCGGGAGGAAGAGCTATAGCAGGGACTGAGGTGCAGGCACCCTGGGCAGGCCCATGAGATATAGGGGGGGATGGGCCTGCTCTCTCAGCTGCTGGGGAGTCCTGTCTGGGGGCTGAGGGTGGGGGTCATGGAATACCACCAGATCTAGTGGAGAGGCCCCCCAGTTCCAGTCCCATGTGAGTGGGGGACTTGGTGATATGCAGTCCCCACCTGAATTGGGGTGTCCCTATGTGCATTTAAACTCATAAGGGAAGGCTCAGGAGCCTGGCCTTCTTCACAGGAGGCCCCCAAACCAGCCACATGGACTCCAGCAGGGTGGAGCAGCCACATCTTGGCCTTGGCCAGTGCCTGGGGTTGTCGCTGGCATTTGAGAACACCTGGCTTAAACCAAAATTAAAATGACTGGTTACCTATTTGCTTCATCTGCAAAAGCAAAAGGAACCCAAAGGACAAATAAAGTCTCAAGCATTTTCTCAGTCTTTCCTGCTTCAGACAAAGAAATCACAGACAAGGAGGAGAAACCAACAACATGAGGCAGGTGACAGTGAAACTAACTTTAAAGAAAGCAGACAACCATGAGGCCACAACAAGCTCAGCCAAAAGCTGGAGGGCATGCTTTGTGGTCTCTGTTCCCAATGCCCACCAACGTGGGCATTTCTGCCACATTGCCTTCTCCTGGGTGACGGTGATCACAAGAAGAGCCAACCCAGCACCAGGCACTGACCTACAACTTTGTGGCTCCAGGGTCCCCCTGTCTGAAGCTCTGTGGCTGCACCTCCCTGTAGCCCCAGGAAATGCCTGCACCCTCTCCCTGTCTGCTCAGCAGGCCCTCACCATGTGCACTGAGCAGCAGGGACCCTCCCAGGCAGTGGGTGCTATCATCAGGCCTGTCCCAAGCAGGCAGTGGCCTTTCCTTCCCTGTCCATGTCCGGACACTGAGGCCAGAGACACAAAGGCCCTGCTGACTGCCCCTCGCCTGGTGGGACAAAGCGTCTTGCTGTGGGCTCTTCTGTGGTGAAAGCTCTTCCCAGCAGACCCAGTGCCTCACCGCCCCCCCCACCCGCCTCAACCTCCTCCCAGGGGAGACTTCATCATCAGGGGGACGCTTCTGCAGCAGCTCACACCAGAACGAGGCATCAGGCTCAGCTATGATATCCCCCCAAGACAGCCACAAAGGACCCAAGTGTAGCCCTGGGGCCCCTCCGCGTGCCATCCAAGAGCACAGGGGTGCCAAGGAGAAGGCTGTGTGTCTTCAGGCAAAGGTGTCCTGAGCATAACGGGAATGAGTGTTACTAGTGAGTTCTGTTCCTCCCCAACACAGAAACGAGGAGCCCGATTTTCCAGGGCTGGCTCAGAGGTTGAATTTTGCCACATTTATGGGTCTATATCTGGGGGGAGGAGCCTGTTCCTCTCACAGGTCTAATGAGCCATGGGCAGCTCCATTTTCTGGAGACGCTAACACCTGTCACTGCCTCCCCAGACAGTAGGTTCACAGGGGGGACAGATGTTCCCACTGCCTGCTGTCGGGAGGGCACGCAGGCCAGCCTTGGCCACTTGAGCTTTTGTGCAATCCCTGTGATTTCATCAGAGGGCAGAAGAGAAAGCTTTGTAATTAGTGATGTAGTGCGTGTGCTTATGGGGCCTGAAACTCAGTCCCACTCAGCTGTCTTGCACCCATGCGTCCTGCTGGCTGCCTGCGCCATGGCCCGTCGTTGTGGATGTCCAGTGAGCTTGAGCACTGCCCCCTGTACCCTGCTGAGGGGCTAATTCCATCAGGGCTGATCCTATCTCCAAGGCTTTCACCTTGGTTATAACTGAGAAGCTGATTGATAGGCCAGAGCACAGAACACCAATCAGTGAATGGAGCTGCAAGCTTCCCCAGCGGGGCAGGGAGGGACTCTGGCCCTTAGCCCACTGCCTGCTTTCACACACTGTGGTTTTGTTTTTTCTATAGAATATATTTTTATTGGTTTCAGAGAAGAGGAGAGAGAGAGAAACATCAATGATGAGAGAATCATCGATCGCTGCATGCCCCCTACCAAAGATCAAACCCGCAACCAGGGCATGTGCCCTGGCCAGGAATTGAACTGTGACCTCCTGGTTTATAGGTCAACACTCAACCACTGAACCACACTGTCCAGACTACAAATAAAGTTTTATTGGCACACAGGCATCCTGGCACTGACGTTTGTGGTGGTTTTCATCTTATTGGGGCAGAGGTGGCAGTTCCTCCTGAGACCAGGAGACCAGCCCTGATGGGACACAGGGTGCTTCTGCTCAGGGCCACAATGATGTCGGCTGAACCACTGGTTTTGGGGAACTGAGAAGAGGACTGTTAGGGATCAAAGGTTTGACCAACTAGTTAAGCCATTACTAATGCACTCTGGTGCTTTAAATCCATTAGCTGTATTGAAGGCCAGAACCAGGAGTGCTGAGTCAGCTGTAAGCTGGCCACCTGGACCCTGACAAACGCTAGCACCTCCTTGCTTTCTCTGGTCCAATGACCCCCCTGGGGTTGGTGCTCCACAGAGGCCCTCAGGACTAGCAGGCCGCAGCCCCTCTTAGCCCAGAGGCCTCTGGCTCAGCCCAACCGCCTTCCAGCTGGGCATTCACAGGGCTCTGGGTGTGAGCTGGGCCATCCTCACCTCTTCATCTCCACATGCCCTGGGCCTGTGCTACCTCCTGCAACCCCTTCTCTCTCTGAACAGCTGGGACATCGTCCCCAGGCAGCTCTCCTCCCTCTGCCCTTCATGTCCCCACAACAGACCCACCTCAGGGGGTCCACATGCTCTCTCTTGGTTCCGGGATGAGGCTGCTCCACCATTGAGCTTGGAGCAGGAAGGAGGGCGGTCGCAGCGAAAGCCCAGCGCACCTGTGATTTAGTCTCCACAGAAAGGGCATGAGGCAAAAGTCGATATTGTTCTAACTTAGAGCAACTGCCTCCTTTATGTCAGGGCCACAGGCGAAGGGCTGGCCATTTAGTAGCAGAAAAAAATGAAAAAGGTCGGCTTCTTGGTGGGGTGGCGGCAGTAAAAACAGGCTGGGCTCAGGAAATCACACTCAAGAGTACGGACTTTGGCTCTGAAGCAAGTTAGCCCATGGAGAGTTTCGAGCCTTCAGCTGGGTGGTGTGGTTAGTACTCATGGGATGGTCCTGCTTTGGGGAACTGTATAGTGGTGACCACTACACAACTTCCCGAATGTCTTAAATGACACTGAATTGCACATCCTGAAATAGTTAATTTTATGTTGCATGAATTTTACCTCAGAAAATTATTTTTAAACTAGAGACCCGGTGCACAAAAATTTGTGCACTCGGGCGGGAGGGTGTCTTGGTCTCTCAGCCCAGCCTGTGCCCTCTCGCAGTCTGGGACCCCTTGGAAGATGTCCACCTGCTGGCTTAGACCTGCTCCCCAGGGGATCAGGCCTAAGCTGGCAGTCAGACACCCCTCTGGCAGCCCAAGGGCACTTGGGGAATGTCCACTTGCCCATGAGGAGCAGGCCTAAGCTGCAGTCAGACATCCTTAGCACTGCTGAGGAGGCAGGAGAGGCTCCCACCACCACCGCTGTACTGGCAGCCATCAGCCTGGCTTGTGGCTGAGCAGAGCTCCCCCTGTGGGAGTGCACTGGCCAGTGGGGGCAGCTCCTGCATTGAGTGTCTGCCCTCTGGTGTCAGTGTGTGTCATAGTGACCAATCATTCCCAGTGGTTCTGCTGTTAGGATCAATTTGCATATTACCCTTTTATTATATAGGATAGAGGCCTGGTGCATGGGTGGGGGCCAGCTGGTTTGCCCTGAAGGATATCCCGGATCAGGGTAGGGGTCCTGCTGGGGTGCCTGGCCAGCCTGGGTGAGGGGCTGAGGGCTGTTTTCAGGCTGGCTGGAAGCAGGTATCTGGGATTTATTTATCTTCTATAATTGAAACTTTGTTGCTTTAACCAGAGCCCAGGTCGGGTTGCCCCTGGCAACCCAGGCTCCCAGTGCTTCCTTGAGTCCAAGACAGCTGTAAGCAGGTATCTGGGGTTTATTTGTCTTCTATAATTGAAACTTTGTTGCCTTGAGTGGAGGCCACAGCTGGCCAAGGCAGGCGGGAACCTTAGCTTCCTGCTTGTTCCAGCTCCGTAGCTGCCAGCCACCATCTTAGCTGGGTTAATTTGCATACAGTTACTCTGATTGGCTGGTGGGCGTGGTGATGGGCTGGTAGGCGTGGCTTAGGTGTAGCACAGTGACACCAATTTGCATATTACTCTTTTATTAGATTAGATAGCTGAGGTTTAAAAGTCAGCAGCCCCCAGGGTAGGAGAGCGCATCTTCCTCATGTTCCGAGGTCGGCTGGGGGGTTCGGCTCTCACAACTCAGCCAGCAGGTGCAGTGCCCACAACACAGGGTGTCACCATTGCTCCACCCTGTCTCCACAGCCCACCAGTGTGAGTTTGACATGCTTGCCTCAGATGAACGACAGGCACAACATGAGCCCTGTCCAGAATCGCTGCTACCCAGTCTTCTGCTCATGCTCTGTATCTTGTTATTCCTCAGCTTTCCCCTCTTTTCCGTGGTCGGGAGGGTGCTGATCAGACCATGGAGTGTCCAGAAGCCCCCCGCATGGAGCAGGTCCTAGCTGATGAAGTTGGCTCTCCCATGTCCCAGCTGCATCCTCTCGCGCTGAGGCCTGTTCGGTTATTTCTTGTTCGCATGGGGAGGATGCACCCTCCCACCCCCAGGGGCTGCCGGGGTGCCCTGGTGTCTTCATATTCTCCCGAAGGGATAACACATTTGCTTGCCTTTCCAGTGCTCTTACAATATTTACCGTAACTCCTGATCCATATAGTGGTGTTTGCAAGAATCCCCAAATTTGGACCGCTGGTGGTTGAATGGTGGCCCCAAAAGGCATGTGTCCACCTAGAACCTAGGAATGGGACTTCCTGCGGTAAAAGGGTCTTTGTAGATAGAATTGAGGATCTTGAGATGAGACGACCCTGGATTAGGGCGGCCCTGGATCCAATGACAAGTGTCCTGCTGAGACAAAGGCCGAGGGAGAGTAGAGACAGAGGCCACCTGGCTCTGGGCTCCCTCAGGTCCTATAGCAAATGGTGCCCTAGGGTCAGCAGGTCTGAGCCCCCTAAGCTCCCTGGTGGCCTTTCCCACCTGCAGACAGAGCGAGCACCGAGGCCCTCATCCTCCACTCCGTCCTCCACTCCCTGTGCCAGAGGAGCAGCCTGTTGGGTGGAGAGACGGAGGTTTGGTGAGAATCAGCTTCGGAAGTGAGGGCAGGTGCAGAGGAGGGGGAAGTGGGAAGGCAAACAGGATTTTCCCTTGAACTTGAGCTGATGCTGAATAGAGAGCAGCGAGGCCAGCAACTTTCCCAGCGCCATCCTGCCTCCGCCTCAGCCCTTTCCACTAACGGTGAGGACACGTGGGGAAAGGAAGTTCAATTCGCACTTTTGTTGTTGTTGTTAACCCTCACCCGAGGATATTTTTCCATTGATTTTTAGGGAGAGCGGAAGAGAGAGGGAAAGACAGAGAGAAACATCGATGTGAGAGACATCAATCGGTTGCCTCCTGCACAAGCCCCAACCAGGGACCGGGCGGGAGAGGAGCCTGCAACCAATGTACCTGCCCTTGACCGGTATCGAACCCGGGACCTCTAATCTGCAGGCTGATACTCTATCCACTGAGCCAAATCGGCCAAGGCCAGTATACATTTTAAAGGACATGAGAAAATTAAAAAGAGGACTGTTACTTGTCTAACATTTTGTAAATTCATCAGGTGTACAATTTAAAAATAGCTTTGCCTCAGTGAAAAATAAATTAATTACCATTTCTTTTTTTCTGTTTTTTGTTGTTGTCTTTTTTGTTTTTTCATATTTTTAAAAAATTATTATTTCTTACTGAACCTAGCACGAGGGAGCGAACGGGGGTGGCCGGTCCCGGGAAAGGCTCCTTACAGTCTGCACTCAGCCATGCCCGGTGCCCAGGACAGCTCGGGAGCCGCCGCGTGTTAGTGGCAGGGGACAAAGCCCGCAGACACTCATGAGGAATCTTAAGGCACTTCCTCAGGAAAAGCTGTGGATTGGGGAGGGGACCCGGCGGTCGGTCACCGGGATGTCTGTTCCCCCAGACAGGATGGACACACAGAAGCGCTCCTGGACTTCTGTTTGGAATGTTGTGGAGCTGCTGCGTGGGGTAAGCCTGCCTGGGCTGGATGGCCGCCCTCTGCGCCCCTCTCTGGAGGACTTGGGGACATGGACAAGCTGCTGGCAGCGCATGGCTCACCATGCTGCCCTCGCCCTCAGGCTTGCCTTCATCAGGAAATAAACCTGCACAGAGCAAAGGCAGCAAATCACATCCTCCCACGTTTCTGCTTTACTCAGAAAGAGCAGGGGTGGCAAGTCAGGCCCGGGTCCAGGCTGGGCTGCAGGCCCCCAGGGGCCAAGGGATATTAACAGGACCAGGAAATACTCCTGGAATGAAGGGCGCGGAGCCCAACCATGTGGTTAAATCAACTTAAAGGCTGGGATCCAGGGATCTGTCGGAAAGAAGGAGCTGGGTGGGTTCGGAGCCAGTTTCTGACGGCCCACGGCCTCCTGGGAACCCGTCTGAGGTCAGGGTCCAAGGCTGGGTTCAGAGGCAGGTGCTTAGAGGGAAACGATGTCCCCAGCGCACAGGGGAGTCTGAGCGACTGGACGGTGGCCCTGCCACAGCTGCTGTTCGGGTCCATTCGTTGGAAGGACCCCTGACCTTAGGACTCCATTCACAGGTTGGAGGGGCACCATCACCCACCTCCACCCTCACCCGTCCTGCCTCCTCCGGAAACCTATCCTGAAACTCACCATGTGGGACATGGGCAGACTTTAACCTCAATGCACTTTGCTAAGAACAGATGGGCTCTTGCCAGGAACAGCTGAGGGAGGGGGTCTTCAGGATCAGTAGCAGGGAAAAGGTCATTAGAGTAAGTTTTCACCATGAACAATAAGTTAATAGATTGGCGCTGCCATGTGATGTGCGGGTAAGAGTGGGCATTGTTGTAGCAGTATGGGGAAGAGGAGATGGGTGTGGGCAGAGAGCGGGGTTGTCTGGCCGGAGGGTAGAGGGCAGTTGGCAGATTGTGGACTGCAGGACAGGCGTGCAGGGGCAAGCTGTCTGCAAGGACGAAGGGCTCACAGACCCATTGTGAGTGGAAGATGGGGCTCAGGACCAAATGCTGAGGAGCTCTTAAACCGACTAAGGCAGTCCCCTGTGTCCCACAAAAACACTGGGAGGAGCTTCCAGCCTGAGTCCCAGCCCACACCATCCTGGGGAGGGGTGTGCATTTCATGACCATCCCTCCCCGCCCCCCCCCCCCCTGCATTTCCCTAATGTTTTTCTCTCTCTGCAGAAAGCAGGAGCTGTTCAGTGAACACAGACCTGGAGAAATGATCTGAGCACAGGGAACTAATGACAGCACCAGCGTACTTCTCTGGTCCAGGCTAGGACCCTCTGCTGCTCCGGACACCAGCAGGCCAGGCCCCGCTTCCTTGCCTGTGGTGGACATGAACCCCAGGAGCCCCAGGACGGCCTGTCACAAGGACAAGCATGTGGCTGTCTTGCTGAGTCCAAAGACCACAGCTTAGCTGGGAGCAGGTGACCCCTCTGGGGTCTATCAACTATGGCCACGGCAGGTGCTGCCCGGGAAGTGGAGGTGTGCTGTGAGGCTGGGCTTGGAGGTGTGCTGTGAGGTTGCACATGGGGTGTGCAGGCAGACCCCGTTTATGTCTGAGCTGACTAAGGCTGAGTGAGGCTAGCAGGACCCCAGGAGGTTTGGGGGTGTGCCATGGGGGGGGGCAGTACTTGTTGGAAAGGCTGGCCTGAGGACTGAGCACCAGGGTGTGGCCTGCTCAGAGTCCTCCCCACGGCTCCAGGGACAGCGCAGGCCTGCGGGTGTGAAAAGCAGGATCTCGGTGGATAGGGCAGAGTGCCAGAAGATCAGGGCCCCAAACTCCACGAGTGAGCAGCAAGCAGCTGTGGCTCTCCCGGGGGGTGTGGGTGGAAGGCACCCACTGTCCACTGCTTCCTGTCCCCACCACCACCATCCCCAGATTGGGCCAGCCAGGGCATCTCCAGCTAGACACAGACTGTTTCTCTTGCTCACATCCATATACCCCAGTGTGAGTGAGTGTGCATGTGTGAGTCCGTATAGGTATGTGTGTGAGTGTGTCTGTGTCCCCACACGGGGAGCAGCTGCAATGGTTCAGCCCTCAGCTGTCAGCACTCCTAACACGGTCTCCTACAGCGAAGTGGTGTGAGCCCAGCCCAGTGTCCCCAGCAGCAGCTGGGAGCTCCGCGCACAGCTGGGAGCTCCGCGCGCATCGCCCTTTGGAGATGTGCATGAGCGGAGGCGTGGCTTTAGTCTTTCTTTGCCGCAGCGTCTGACCCTGCAACTGACAATTAATGTTCAAAAGAACACGAAATGGAGGAGAAATTACAGCAATTTATCAACTGAAATTACAGGTGTTGACACATGTCAGCCGTGGAAACAGTTACTATCAAAATTAAAATGTTTAGAAAATTTCCTCAATTTTAAATTATGCAAATCCCCTTTTCCTTGGTCTGGCAGCGCCACAGTTTCAACTGCAGGATGACCCTGCGGCCCTGTGCCGCTATCAGGCCCTCTCCTCCCTCGCTGCCCCTCTGTTGCCCCTCAAGAGCATCACTGCCACCCGGCCTCAGTTCTCAGGGTTTAAGGGCATATTTCCCTGAGCGGCTGTGTGCTCTGTTTTACACAAATGAGGGCTGTTTGCTGTGCGGGTCCCCATCGTGTCCCCAGCTGAGCGTGGAGTGAAGTCAGCATCGTTCGTGGCTGGCTTAGGAAAGGCTTCCTGAGGTTGAACCAGCTCTGACTTCCTGGGAACCACGTGCTGTTTCGCACAGATGCATTGGATTCGCTAGCATTTTCCTTGGTCCTTGTCCTGTTTTGAAATAAGATTATCCACCCTCATAACATTATTTGGGTAACTTTCCTATTTTCTATGAAACGAGAGGCCCGGTGCACAAAGTTGTGCCTGGGTGGGGTCCCTCAGGGTGGCCTGCTCGGATTGGGCCCCAGTTCACACCCCCAGCCTTGCAGCCCCACAGCCCGCCTGGCGCCTGCCTGGTACCTGTCGTGGCCTGCCACCGCCTGCTCACCTGCTCCACCCTCCTGCCACAGTCCTGCTCTTGTCAGGGCCCATTGGGGCCAGCAGTGCCTCATTGCCGCCAGCTGCCAGAACCCTGTCACCATGCCCATCATGTTCTGCCCCGCCCCCCCGATGGTCAGCGCACATCATAGCAAATGGTCAAATTCCCGGTCAAACAATTTGCTTATTAGGCTTTTATTAGATAGGATGCTTTTTAATGTTTTTTATTGATTGATTTGAGAGAGAGAGAAGAAGGGGGAGAGAGATGTGTAGTTTACTTATTTATGCACTCATTGTATGTGCCCTGACTGGGGATCGAACCCACAACCTTGGTGTATCAGGATGATTCTCGAACCAGCTGAGCTACCCAGCCAAGGCCTCTATGAAATAGATATTTTCTCTGTGGCCAGTGTTGTTCAGTGGGTTGGAGCATCGTCCTATACACCAAAAGGTTTTGGGTTCAGTTTCTGCTCAGGGCTGTACAAGAGGCAACTGCTTGATATTTCTCTCTCACGTTGATGTTTCTATATGTGCAAACACAGACACGTGCCCTCACACATTTATGTGGGGGTTAATCTGAGGAAACCAAAGTGGGTGTGGGGAAGTGGGGGGTCAACAAGGGGTTTGGTGTGAGCCAGCTGTGATTTGGCGTGTTCAGGAGACAGCATAGACCATGTCCTGCAGAGTTCCCACCCAGGGCTGAGATAGCCGCCTTGCCTTCACCCTGAGTCCTCCCGTCATGCTCAGTGAGGCCGCCTGTCTGGCCAGTGTTGGGGAAAGGCCTCCAGCAGAGGGACACAGAGCAGTCAGGTGGGCATCAAGCAGGTGGTGACTGAGGAGGTGGTGCAACGACAGTGTCTGCTGTGCTTGTGTTAAGCCAGCTGTACGTCCCCAGCACTCACAGCTTTCAGAGCACTTGTGTCCCTCAGTATAGCCACTGGGAGAGTCAGCGGGCCTCACCTCTCCTTCAGTGACACACACAGCTTCCGGGAGGTGTTGTGGGTGGTGGCCCAGGCAGATACCATTCCTGCCCTTGTGGGGACTCTGGTTGCCTCTTTATGGTCCACTTGACCCTTACCATAGGCATCAGGATGCTCTGAGGAGGGGGAGACGCAGCTCTGATGTCTGCATGTGGTAACTTCCCAAGTGCACTAATGTACATGGCTGAGGAGCAAGTGACCTGCTTTAGTTTTGCATGTAATCACACATTCTCTGAGCAAGACCCCCCCACAGAGGTCGAGTCAAGGGTGAGGTTCTTGGCGATAATGCCGGGCAGGAACATTTTACTCCGCATCTTGGCAATGCCAGTTGGATTGAGCCCTCTTCCTTTACACACACATGCACATGCATGCACACATATGCACAGACAGGGATGGCCAAGGGTCTGGCCAGTGGAGGGCGGGGATTCCGAGAGGCATGGTCCAGCACCTCGGACAGCGCCCGCCGTGGTTCTAGGTGCTCACAGCCCAGCATACTGGGTTTGCTGTTTTCTTGAAGGTCCCAGGATTAGAGTGGGGGGAAGGGGTTTGCACAAAGCCATCATGGCTGTAGCTTTTCTGGGGCCAGCACATCTGCTTTTTCCCCTCGAAGCATCCAGGTCTGAACAGGAACGGGCTCCAGCTCCTGCTCAACACCAGCTTCTCTGGAATAAGTTCCCACCTGAGGCTAGTCCTGGTTTGTCACCTGCTCTGATTCACTTTCTGGCATCTGCTCTGTCTCCCTGGCCAGCAACCTGATTTTTCCAGTGTCTACAGCCCAGTTGTCTCATTCATCCTTGTATCTCCAAGCTGGCACGCTGCTGGCACATAGTAGGAACCAACTGAATGAAAGAACAAGAATTCCCTTCCTGTAACCTAGCTTGCATGGTGCCAGACAGAATTCAGTTTAAATGTAAAAAGAGAAAGGTAAACAAACATATAGCTGTTTGGATCTGAGGGGCTTGGGCACTTGACCAACCACAAGTGTCCTAGGAGAGCAGCTAACGGTGGCTGTGTGCTGTCTCCGTCACACGGCTGCAGAAAACTGCCTTTGGCTGCAGACTGTGGTGTGTTTGTGTGTAGATGGCAGACAGCATTGTAGCATTTTAGGAAGAGCTCACATGGCTGGCAATTTTCACAGGGAGATGACCTTGAGGCAAAGAAGTGGCATCTAGTCAAAGGGCCATCCATGCTTGTAGTGTGACAGTCCCCAGCACACACCTCCATGACTGGCCACCAGCAAGCACACCCAGGCAGCAGGGCGGGGAGAGGGGCATGAACAGGACCACCCCTGTGCACTGCACCTGGCTTGGGTTTCCCTGGCTGCTGTGACAAGGGTCACGAGCTGGTGGCTGAAAACAACAGAAACGTATTGGCTCAGTTCTGGAGGCCGCGAGTCCAAGACCACCGTGTGGGCGGGGCTGGCTCCCTCGGAGCCTCTCGGGACACCTGCTCCGGGCTACTCCCCGCTGCTGACGGCAGGGGCCACCCGTGGTCTGTGGGCATCTCACCCCATCTCTGCTTCCATCTCCACACGGCCTTCTGCCTGTGTCTCTGTCTCAAATCTCCTTTCCCTTTTAAGGACACCATCACTGGGTGTGGGGCCCACCCTAAAACTGGGGTGATCTCATCTAGAAAAAGTCTTTCTGACTAAGGTCTCATTCACAGTTCCAGGGGTTGGGATGGGGAAAAAACTTTTGGAGGCCACCGCTCAGCCCACTGCTCCCTCTGAGATTAGTGGTCCTCACTAGTCGTCCTGCCTAGGGCATCTCTCTAGACACAGCTGTAGCCACAGTGATGTGTCCCCTGGGCCCTGCCCTGCTGGCTCATCCAGGGGGACAGATTCCACAGGCTAGAGGAGTACGGAGCGGGTGCATTGGTATGGGGGCAGGGCACATGAGGATGGGTTAGATGGGGTCAGAGTCACTCTGAGAAAGAGGCTGAGTGGAGGTGGAGGGTTCTGAGCTGCTGGTTCCGGGACCTGTGTGCTTGGGAGCTTCCAGTTAAAGAGGGGGTTCTCAGAGCCAGTCCCCCAGGAGCAAAGCGGAAAGTGGGATGGACTTTCCCTATCTCCCCCCTCTCTCTGTCTCTCTCTCTCCCTTTCTCTCTCCCTTTGTTTCTCTCTCCATCTCTCCGTCTCTCTCAGGCCCAGGACTGTGGTCTTGGCGGGTTCCCTCCCACATGTGTGGCAGCCCCATGTGCATCTTTCTTCAGGGCCGGCGAGGAGCTGGGCCTCTGCAGGTTGGGCAGCACCGTCTGAGTTCTGCATTCGCTGAGTCCTTGTCACCACTCCTGGAACAAAGAACACAAAGAACCAGAGATGCATTCCCGCTCTCTTTGTCCCCTCTCCCCCTCTCCAGCCTCCCGGGTCCATGTGTGAGGTCCAGTGCCCGCCAAACCGGGCAGACGGGGGCAGGGCAGGGTGGGGCAGCAGCTTGCTGTGTGGATGTTGCATTCTCTGGACTTGTGACCCTGGCCCTCGTTAGAGAAGGGGCCTGAGGGAGGATGAAGAGTTGACTTGGAGGGCCTGGGGCAGGTCTAGTGGGAGGGGCTATTGGCCACACATAGAGAGGCTGCCCCCCGTCCAGGCTCTACAGAAGGACACCCACCCTGGGGAAAGGGCTGAGAACCATGACCCACACCATCCCCAGGTCTGCACACTCAGTGACAAATGCAGAGCACATAGCTCCTGGGGAGGGAGAGCTGGCAAGGCGCCTGCTAGAGTGATGGCGCTCTCCCTGCTGGTCCCAGGGATGCTGGGGACCCTGCTCCTTTGTTTCCATAGCAACCCCAAGGGGAGAAGGATGTACCCCACTTATGTTCAAGTTCAGTTGGGAGTTTGTGGCTAAGACCCAGCCCCAGGCCTCGGTGAAGGGATCTCAGGCTTGATGGCAGGGCAGCAAGTGAGGCCCCTCCCAGAACGGGCTGCCGTGAATGGGGCTGAGGGCCATCCTCTGAGGGACCTGCCTGCCCCTCAGCAACCAGCTGTCACCCAGAACCTCCCACCCAAGGCCGGGAGGTGTGCCTTCCAGCAGAGGCTGGGTGCGGGAAATGAGGGGCCTCCAGGCTGTGGCTGGAATCAGCGCTGAGTCTCAGGAGAGGAGCCAGGGCCCAGGGAGAGGGGAGTGGGAAGGGAGAGCAGCAACCCTGTCCGTGAGGAGGATGGCATCCTGGAAATGATTGGGAGGGTCGTCTTCCTCCTGCCTCCCTCTCCCCTCAGAGACACAGGCCTCCCCCAGGCCTCCTGCTTGGGAACTTTAAAAACTCTGATACCTTATAGAGGGGGACTGGGAGAAGCAGAGCCACAGCCTTGGGAGTCAGGAAGCCTGAGTTCTTGTCTCGGGGGAACCACATGTCACCATAGAATGTTAGGGCTCAGAGAGTTTCAGTGGCCTGTCTAGTTTGTCACCTGCAAAACTGGCACCAGTGTCCTCTCCCCAGCTCCCAGCCACTCAGGGATGGTCTCTGGCTGGATGGGGACAAGAGATGTCCCCACGTAACCCTGCCCCCGGTGAGAACAGCCAGGGAATGGGCACGAAGGGCAGCAGACTGGTGGGTGGTGATGGACCGGGGGGTCTCTGGTGGGCATCCTCACACCGCCTGGACCTTGTGGTCCTGCCTCAATGCTGTTCCCTTGTCAGCCACTCTCCATGTAGGGATGGAAGTGTCCTCCCCGCCCTGTGCTCATTACAGGGGGACCTCGTTATAAATTCAGCCTATTCTCTCCTGAAAAGGTGCCGTGCACAGGGGAGGGTGGACTCAAATCCTGGGTAAACCACCTGGAAAGCTGGGGCTCAGGGCTCAGGTAGGGCGCTGAGAGCCTGTGGCATCTCTGCTCCTCCCGAGCTTTGCTACCAGCCATCAGCCCACCCAGGGCACTTGCCCCCTCTGTGGGTGCCCTGGAGCAGGCCACAGGCTGCGGAGGGGCGGGGGGAGGTGCTCCCTGCTTTGGGGGGCGGGGAGAATCCAATTTGGGTTGAGGTTACCACCTTTCACCAGGCCAAGACCCACAGATGGAGAGCAGGCAGCCCTCAGGCCAGCCGGTGGAGGGCCATTCCACCCCACGCACCCAGGATTGCTTGAGTGTTCGTTCACCTTGAGGGCACCATGGCATCGCCATCACTCCCACCCGGCAGGGGTTTTGGAGCACCCAAGAGCCCTCCCTGGAGCAAAGGTCCGAGAGGCCCGTCCTCGCCTGACCTTGGCCCTGGAAGCTGATCACTTTAAGTCTGCAATTGCTGAGAATTCATTTGTTAATTGTATGCAACTAATCTGCATCCTTTTGTTTTATGTCAATTCACAGAGTAATTAAGCAGAGAATCTCCTCCTGCAGGCTGGGCCCAGAGCTAAATACTCGTCCTCCCTAGGGGCTGGGCTCTGTGGCTGCTCAGCTCTGCCGCCTCCTGCAAGGAGGTGCAGGGAGAACCTGAAGGTCTCCATCTCCGGGGCCCCTTGGAGCCTCAGTTGGCACTGCCCCAAGACAGGCTCAGGGCAGAGGCTCTGATGTGTTGGTGCCAGAGTTTTCACAGACCAGGTGGGGCTCTCCAGGTCAGTGCCCGGAAGACATGAAGGCAGGGAAAGGACCTGAGGCCAGTGAGCACGAGCAGCAGAACCCAGCAGCAGTGGACGCACCACACGGACCGCCCCTTGCCCCTCGCCCCTCGCCGCTCGGGCCTCCTCAAGGCCAGCACTCAGTGCCGCCCTGGCTGCCCTAATGGTGGAGATAGGCGAAAGGACCAGAGGCCAGCACCTTGGCCGGCCTGGCTGCGGGGGACGCAGGGCCTTGGGACCCTTCCCCTGCCTGCCTCACCATCCTCCACGGCCTGTGTCTAGTGCAGCTCTGGCCTCTTCTGCACAACCGAAGCAGGACACATCTTCATCCCAGCTCGCCCGGGCGCCCGCTCAGTCCTCCCCCCTTGGCCACACCCCAGACCAGTCCTCACCAAGCCCCATCCCAATTCTGCTGTCAATCATCTCTGACCCATCCACAGAGACCCTGCTCCTGGTTGTTTGCCTCCCCTGGCTCAGGGCTAGGGTGCATACCTGGGTTGTTCTGCACACGCTGAGCCCCTGTCCCTGACTTCCTTGTGTTGTCCTGCAGACCCTGAGTCTGGAGAAACCGTTGGGGGTGCAGTGGGGGTCGTGGCCCCCAGGACATTGTAGTCTGTACTGAGGTCAGTTGCCAGCGTGGCCTGCAGGAGCCCAGCACTGACCTACCCTGTCTCCTGTGTGCCGCCCTTGCCCATCTCCCCCGGCCGCTCTCTTTGTCGCTGGAATCCTTGCCTGTACTGCCCAGGGAGGGCCAGCGCTCAGGGGGAATGCCGTGGCCGTGCTGGCCATCATCCTGGCTGCTGGGAGGGGCTGGCCTCTCTCTAAACCTCCTAGGCTCACTCTTCCTCTTGCCTCTCGAAGGTGCCCCATCCTGGACCAACACCCCTGTCCTCCCCCTACCAGTAGAGTGGTGCAGCCCCTGGGCTTCGTGAGGCTGGCTGGCAGGGGCCGGGGCCTGGGAGCCACCATGTGGAAGGGTGACAGCTGCAGTAAACGCATCTTTATACTCGGTGCAGAGTCTGCTGCACTGTCCTTCAAGAGACACCAGGGACCTGCCCGAGGTCCTGTCTTTATCTCTGGTGCCCCACATGCACCCACTTGGGGTGGAGGCTCGAGTTCCTCCCCTGACACCTTGAACTGGAGATAGGCAGGGGCCATGGAAGGGGATGCAGCTGCTGTGAGCAGAGACCATTCCTCAACCCCAGGTCGGGTCCCCTTGGGGAACTCAAAGGGCGGGCAACACGACACAGACAGGCGTTTGGGCTTTTGGGCCAGGTCACCAGGGGAAAACCACCCAGCTGCCCCAGGGCCCCCCAATCCTGAGAAAGTCCACGCAGTCGCTCATGGCTTCAGCCCTCCCCCACTCTCCCACCTCCGGCGACCGAACCTTTGTCTCCACAGACAAAGCTGAGCCTACACATCGGTGGTGCAACTGGGACATGGGGAGACCAGGTCCAGAGCAGCAGCTGCCGCAGGATGGGACATGGGGCCGGAGCGCATCCCCTGCTCAGCACAAACAGGTCTTGGAGAGTGACGGTGAGGTGCGGGGTCCCTGGGCATGGACTGTGATTGTGCTTGACCTTCACAGTCCTTCTCAGAGCTGTGTTTCAGGCTGTGTGGCTTTTTCTCTCTTTCAGGAAGCTCTCCAATAGCTAAGGGCCTGGCATGTGTGCACACACATGTACATGAATTCACATGTCATGTGTGTAGTGAGCACTTGCACACATGTGCTGCACACAAACCTCAGAGAGAGGTGTGTTTGGCTCCATTGGCTGTGGGGCTGGGAGAGCTGTTTGTTTAGGGAAAAGTGCTGTGATGTGTCTGCAGGTCCTAAACACATGGAGTCTGAAGCAGGAGAGTGCTGAGCTGTCCTGTGTTAACACGTGAGGCAGGGGCAGGGCGGGGGGAGGGGCATTTCTGGGCCCATTTGTGCTAATGAGGCTGAGCTCATCAGCCTGTGCTCTGTACAAGGTCATACCCAACAAGCATGCAACCCCAGAGGGTGAAAGCAACGACCCCACCTCACTCCCCAGAACCCAGGTTTCATTTTAGTGCAGCCACCGCCTCCACCACTCCCAACAGAGGTCTTCCCTGCGTCCCCACAGCCCGAGGCTGTCCTCACGGGGGAGGCTCGCCCCCAGTGACATTGTCTGTGCTCCAGGCTGGAGATAAAAACATGATCTTTCGTTTTGACCTTATTTTGACCACAACACTCAGTCAGAGACTAATTACAGGTAAGGGGGATGAGCAGGCTGCACACGTCTGGAAGCTCCCAGGGGCATATACAGGGCACAAGATGTGCAGACACAAGTGCCGTGTATGTGCCTGCCATGGGTGTGACTTGCCTGCGTGAAGGTGTGGACATATGCAGCTTCTGTGTTCATGAGCACGTGTGTGCACATCACCTGTGTGTCCACAGGCCTGTTAAAGGCATTGGAATAGGGGGGCTTTGTTTTGATAATGGGAATGAGGGCTGTTTTGATGTTTGTGAAATGGAGGTGGCACAAGAGAGGATGGATTGGAAGCGAATAAAAGTCTGGCCCGGGTTTATGGCCCAGCCTCTCCCTCCAAAGTCGGCCTGTGCTATGGACGTAGATTAACCGACAGACACCCACTGGCAGCACTCCTGTCAGCTGGAAACGTGTAACCATCCACCTCTGAGCAGGGCCCCCGGCACACAGTCATTAGAGGCCCGAGGGGGTGCCATCAAGGTGGGGCCTGGGCCTGGGATGCAGCTATGCCTGGCCACCACACCCTCCCTCCCGCAGGGCCCGTTGGCAGCAGCTGCGAGCACCACCTGGTGTCCCATGTGTCGCTCATGTATGAACAAGGTCTGCGGAGATGCCTCCTGGGGTATCTGCTCAAGACACATGGCCCAGGTGCCTGTGCACGGGCTCAGACGGGAGGGCTCAGACGGGAGGGCTCAGACGGGAGGGCAGGCTGCCATCTGTGTGAGCCTTGGGATGGGCCTGGTTCTGTTCTTCCACCAGGGTCCACACCTTCCTAGTCTAGCACACACTCACGCACACATATGTACACACATGTGCACATACAGCACACACTTTCTATAGAGTGCACCCAAAGATTGCGCAGGACAGCCCTATGTGGCAAACATGCCTGCTGCCCTACACGCAGCTGCGCCCTTCATGGCAGCAGCAGTGTCTTCACCCCAAAACACGGAGCTAAAACAGGACACTTCTGAGAGCACCTGCCCCTCCTCCCACTGGCATGGAGGGCTCCACAGTAAGTAATTTCACTCGATTTATGGCAGTGACTGTCCCCATCCAAGATCCCCTCAGGAGCCTGTGATGTGGGTGGGCAGAGCTGGGCATTGGAGCTCTCACAAGGACAAATCATGGACCCTCTCATGGGGAGTCAGGGGGAGTCTGTCCTGCACCAGAAATTTAAATCCTTGCTGGACACAGAGGAAGGCAGAGCCCTCGCTGCCTCACCACACTCCCTGCCAAACCTCCAGGCTGGGCCATGGCGGCTCGTGCCCACAAACCAGGCACCGCCGCCGCCTCAGGATGGAGCAGTGAGCACACAGTGGGTGCCCATAGGATGCCGCCTGTGCCAGCCTCACTGCCACTGAAATCGTGCAGCTCTGCAAACAGGACACAGCCATGGAGAAGTGGGAGCACATGGCTGAGACCCAGTTCCAGGAGGAGAGGGGGGCCTCTGACAATGCCGCACCTGGGAGCCAGCCCACCACCCGGAACACGTTGCCTCCCCGCACCCATCACACACCCAGCACTGGAGGCAGCAGATGCAGGAGCTTCTGCAGGAAAAAGTGAGGGAGGTGGGCTTCCACCCCACAGGGTCCCCTCCCTGCCCTCGAGACAGCTCTGCCTTCCCTTTCTGCTGGCTGAGGGCCTGGCTGGGGGAGGGAAGGGGCGCCCTGGGCCACCAGGTGAGTGCGGTTCCAGCACAGTCCCACCAGGACCTCACGCAGGGTCTTTCCCTGAGCCCTGCCTGGTCCGGCACATGGGCCAGGACAGCATGGCACCTGGCCTCGCCCAGCTGGTGCCCTGGCGACGGCCCCTCCTCCAACAAATGATCACGGCAATAGTGTCTCAAGTCCCCCGCACGTTGCGTTTACACACGTATTGCCCCACAGGAGAGAAACAATCTTCTGAAATGAAGAAACATCATCACCCTCCTCAGTCAGCCCTCTGCCGGGGAAGTTGGTTCTATTTTGAATGAATTCGGGGTAGTGTGCCTGGTGAGAATGTGATAGGCGTGCAATAGGTGACAGAGAGACCCACCACGAGGCGGGGGGGGGGGGAGAGACTGTTTAGTGTTATGTGTGCACTGACAAAGAGATGGGCATAGGAAAGACTTCCCACGGCGGGACCCCACCTGCTCAAGTCAGGGAGGAGGGACAGGGCTCTGGGCTCATGGGACAAATGAGAGACACGGATGAGCATAAACTGCATGGACTCCCAGGCTGGGACCTCAGTACCCCCATGAGAGTGAGCGTCAAAGACAATTTGCCTCATCAGAGCCCCTAACACTGGAAGGACAAAATCCCATCACAGACAGACCCCCATCACACAGAGTGAGACAGACCCCCATCACACAGAGTGAGACAGACCCCCATCACACACAGTGAGACAGACCCCCAACACACAGGGAGAGACCGACCCCCATCACACAGAGACAGAACCACCAAGTGAGACAGACCTGATCACACCCAGTGAGACACACCCTATTACACACAGTGAGACAGACCCCATTACACCCAGTGAGACAGACCCGC
>PVJC01007087.1:0-41337 GCA_004026665.1 Murina feae
AGTGGACATCCTCCGAGGGCTCCCAGGCTACCAGAGGGATGTCTGACTGCCAGCTTAGGCCCGATTCCCTGGGGAGCAGGCCTAAGCCAGCAGGTGGACATCCCCCGAGGGGTCCCAGACTGTGAGAGGCACAAGCCAGGCTGAGGGACACCCCCTCCCCCCACCGAGTGCACAAATTTTTGTGCACTGGGCCTCTAGTCTGTAGATAAAGAAAGAGTAAAATACTCTTTGTTTGCCCAGAATCACAGATGACTTAATGAAAAAATAGAAATACATTGGTGATCTGGTTCTCATTCAATGTCCCTCCAATGTGCCAGCAGACCTTTAAATAGCATCATGCATGGCAGCATGCTACTAAAAAGGTAATGAAGATGATATCCTCAGTTCCACATGATGAAACATTGCAATGTTTATTATTGAACAGTATATGTAGAAGATAATTTAAAAAAATAATCACACTTAGCTGACAGCTAACATCTTAGTTTATCAACTTTTGTCTTGTTGTTATGTGCAACTTTTGCCCAAGGGATGGCAGAATGTTACCTATTTCTGTTGTTCAGTGTACTGAGAAAAACAAATACTGGACAAGGACTTCTGCCTAATGAGGGAGCATGCCTGAGGCATGCAGGAAGAGGATCTAGGAATGCATCAGCAGGTATCATCTCGCCACTGGCTGACCTGGAGTAACATGCACTTTTCCCTGTGTTCCTAAGGCTAGAAAAAACAATGTCATTTAATGACAGAGTGTGTTCAAGGCTTATTGTATTTTATGTACAATAGGTAATTAATGTACTGATATCAACCTTCATTATATTTATAAGCAAAAACACCAAACAAACAAAATCCACCAGCAGGGAATAGGTTCCAAAAAAATTGCAAATACAGTAGATAATTCACTTGGAATTCTCACTGAATTTTCCTGCCTCTTGAATAGTTATGTTTCTTTATTCTAAAACCTATTCTCCACCCAATACCCATATGCTTCTTATCGTATTACTTTAAGCCAGAACTGCTAGAATATACTTGTTTGTCATTACAGTCTCAATGTGGAAATTTAGCATAGAAGAACATGAAAGTTAGGAAAATGCTGGAATTCCTTATCCTTCTTACAATTGTGGTGTTGTTTGTCGTCGTCGTCATCATCATCATCATTTATTGAATAGTCGGTATGTGCCTGACTTTGAACTAAGTACTTTACATGATATAAATAACCCTTTAATATAGGTAGCATGCATTTTCCATGTAAAAGGGAAGAAGGAAAACTAAGACAGGTCAGGGTGTGAGCTTGTAGTTAGTAAATGATGAAGCAGGGGTTCAAACCACTTCAAACTCTTGACTATGGCTCAATAGCATCTCTTTCTCCATTCACAATTATTAAAGTGTTTGGTTATTTTATGGAAAATAACAGACAACTTTTAGAGGGAACTTATTATAAGAAAATAATTTATATAATTTTATATGCAGGAAGATACACATTACGGGAGAATTTAAAACTTACATTTAAAAAATAAAAATGCAGAAAAGAGATGGTTAAATAAAATGTGCTGCATTAATTTTATTAAATGACAAGAACTTTTAACTATTTTAGAACTTTCTTAGCAACATGAATATGTACCAATGATATAGTAAATGAAAAGTGCAAAATGGTTATGCCAATGCTAAAAATGTAGCTGTTGAAACTATATTGGAATTTAGATAATAAATGAAGAGGAACATGGAGTAAACATATGCAAGGAATGCATTCTGTCTGGCTCTTCTTACTTTTTGTTTTTCTGATACCCTTAGAATATAGTTTTTTGTAATAAATATTTTTAAAATGTTGACATGATAGTTGGATTTTAACAGGTGATAGACATATTTTAAAAGATTCCCAGCCCTGGCTGGTGCTAATCACTGGTGAGATCAGTGTTGAACAGCGGCACTGAAGGGTCGCGGGTTCAAGGGCACATACCTGTGTTGATCAACCACCTTGGTCTAACGTATGTGGGAGTCAGGCAGTCCATATGTCTCTCGTTCTCCCCACCCCTTTCTTCCTTCTACTCTCTAAAAATCAATGAAAAACTATCCCTGAGTGAGCATTAGCAAAACAAAACAACAAAAAGATTTTTTTTAAAGTAACATTTATAAAAGAAACATTTTCTTTGAGGTACCAATTCTTTCATCTTTGCACAGAGACAAGAAAAGCACTCTGAGTCTTATTTAATGTGTCTCTTGTTTTGTTTTAGTGTGTCTTTGTTTTCAGAGATTAAAACTCTTCACTGTACTTCAAAACGGTGCTGGAATTCAAGGGGTTTTTGAAGTTTACAGTAGTATTGGGGTCTCGGAAAGAAAAGTTAACATTTCTAACCTTCATAGGTAAATCATGGTTATTTTTCAAAAATGTTTGTTTTCCTTGTCGATTGACCTATTTTGAAAAAGCATTTTCTAGTAAAGTAGAGTAAAATAGTTGGGTTGAAAAGGTGGCATGGCAAGTTCTGTGAAATACAAATCTATAGATTTGATATCTGCCAATTTAGGTAATGTATTATTTGCTAAAAGTTTCTTCTGCCCTGGCTGGTGTGACTCTCTCTCTGAATAATTGTAAAGGAAGAATTTATTTTCAAAATTGAGCTATTAGCTGTTACAGTGTATATATATTGTACTGGAACACCCTGTATTCTTTAAAAAACAAAAAACAAGAAGCTTCTTTCATCATGGGAATTTTAAACACTTACAAGTGATAAATCTTTCCCAACTGTTCCAATTACCCACATACACCTTCGCATTGAATTGTCCCTGTGTAAACCCAGAATATATTTGCCGGAGAAGAAGAGTTGATGGAGTGTTATTACTTGAAGTACAGGATGATTACCTGATGGAATATCAATGTGAATACCGAGATGTGGCGGTCTTTGCAACACCATGACTGACTAAGTAACCCAGGTCTAGGGCTTTGGGTAAATCATCTGGGCAGGTATCAAGTTATAAATTTTCCTTTGAAGAACATTTGCATTCCCATGTACTACTACTGGTTGCATTCATGAACAAATTATTAAGCCTAATCCAAAGGAAACCAGAACATCAATGAACATTTTATTTTCTTAATATGTTATTTTTTAATTGTTAAGTAAATGTACTGTAAGCTGAAAATAAAATATGAATATCTTTATTTCTCTGTTCTGAGTTTTACCTTATCCCAGTTACTTCTTTCTACAAATACTTTTGGAAAAAAATACCAAAAAATTGTGTTTTAAAAAAATATATATACAATTTCATGTTTTTGAAATGGAATATCTCCCCCCCCCCGCTTTTTTCACTATCTAATCTCAATCTTTTCATCACCTCAAATAGAAACCCCATCTCCATTAGCTGTCACTCTTCCTTTTCTCTGATAGCAAGCCTAGCAACCATGAATCTACTTCCTATTATTATAGACTTGATTATTCTTGACATTTTATAAAAATTAAATTATATACCAATAATCTTTTATTACTGGCTATTTAACTTATTACAATGTTTTCAAGGTCCATCCTTAATTTCTTTCAACAGTACTTCATAGTTTTCAATATACACATTTTGGACTTCTTTTGTTAAATTTATTTTATGTATTTTATTTTATTTTTTGTTTATTATTAGTGTATAGAAATATAATTGATTTTTGCATATTGTTTTATAGCTTGTATAATTCTGAGCCGGTTCTTTAGTTCTAACAGCTTTTTGTGTGTGTGAATTGATGAGAATTTCTCTATAAAAGATCATGTCATCTGTAAAATGGTAAAGTTTTCTACTTCCTTTCCAATCTGGATGCTTTTATTATTTTTTTTTATTTCCTCTACCTTATTACTCTGTCAGGAACCTTCAGAACAATGTTGAGTAGAAAAATTAGTTATCAATTTTATTGACGATCCCTTGTATAATAGATCAAATATCTCCCTGTTTATTTCAAAATTGTCTTTTCTTTTTAGTTTGATTATCATATGACTAGATGTGTATTTTTTTTAATTAATCCAAGTTGGATTAAACTGAGCTTCTTGCGTATACAGATTAATGTTGTTCATCAACAAAAATCCTGGACTAGTTCTATAAAGTTCATATGCTTTGTCATTCCCAGCAACTGTAAGTCGTTGCTCAAACCTCTGTGTTCGGTTTAGGATGAGACAGGGACTTCCTTAAATGCCTTGAGCCAGTTGGCCCCCGGGCCTTTGCCAAGCTGCATGTGTACGTGTTGGTATAGCCCTCCAGTGCTCCAGCAGGCAGTATCAAAGTCTGCCTTTAGGGTTCGTTGTTTGCTTTCTGCTTGTACAGAACTTCAAGTCACCCAGGGGAGAGAGATTAAGTAGGACCTCCTCAGTTTTTTCCTCCTAATTCCCCTTTGAAACTTTTTTTTAAAATATATTTTATTGATTTTTTACAGAGAGGAAGGGAGAGGGACAGAGAGCCAAAAACATCGATGAGAAAGAAACATCGATCAGCTGCCTGATGCACACCTCCCACTGGAGATGTGCCCGCAACGCAGACACATGTCCCCGACCAGAATCGAACCCAGGACCCCTGAGTCCGCAGGCCTACTCCATCCACTGAGCCAAACCAGCCAGGGCACCCTTTGAAGCTTTTTAAAACTCTTTACAAACATGTAATTCCTTAACTTTGCCTTTTAAAGTTTTGGTTAGCTTCTTATTTGCCCCAACTGTTAGCACCACCTCAGGGAATTTGATGTTAAAAAACTGTTGATTTTATTTTGACAAATAACTAATTTCCACAATGAATGAGTACTAGGTCAGGTTTCCAAGTTTTCACTGGTGTAGAATTACAAATTATATTTTAAAAGTGTTATATGGCATAACATATACGATGAAAAATACTTTATATACATTTAAAAGCTGTGCTGGATATAATTTTCCCAGAAAAAAAAACCCACACCCTTTAATAGGATGTGTGTTCTAATTTAAACATGTAAATATTGGAAAAAGTAAAGATTTTTAAGATTTTTATTTTCTTTAAAAAAATGAAAAATCTAGCCTTATGAGGGGGTTTCCAAGGAACTGCCCAACAAATCCAATAATGACTACCCTCAGGCAACAGGGCTTTTTGTTGAACTTACGATGAAAAAAGATAAAGTTGATTTTTTTCATAATAACAAATGAAATATTACATCCAAATAGATTAAAGTTTTATGTGTCAAAAAATATCTTAAAAATATCAGTCAAACATTTAGGTGATTATCTAATAATTTCAAAGTTGAGAAGGTTTTTAAAAAATACACATTTACTATAAATTATAAGCGATAAGAAAATAATTTTATCATATACAATTTTTTAAATTTTTTCATCAAAACATACCCTGAAAAGAATGAAAAAGAAACTACCAACTGTGAAAATGTATTTCAGTTTACATAATTGACAAGAAGCTGGTAAAAAGGATACTAAAGTTAATAAACTAGAGCAGTGTCAAAATATGAATAAATACAAATATTAAGTAAAAATATAATTCTATGAACATTAAATAGAGCAAAGATAGATGCCTTTATAAAATGTTAGAGGCAATTGAAGTCGATTTAGAAATGAATAAAGCATAGATCAAGCTGTAAAAGGGGAGCGCAGAGGAATAAGAAACAAGATTCATGGTGTCAGAGGGATTACAAATTCATTTGATCATCTGTACACCACGTGACTGAGCCTGGGTGGCCTCAGCACCCAGTGAGGGGAGTCAGCAGCTTTTGAGGGACTTTTGGAGGGATTTTTCTGGGTGAAGACTTCTTTATGCATTCCCAGAGGGGAGAGAATGGAATGTGGTCACTGCAAGTGAAAAGTGGTCTTCAGCTAAGGGAATGTCCATGGTGAAATGACTTGGAAAGCCAGTGCCAAGGGGAAGCTTATCATCTCAATCGCTCCATCACACCTAACACATGGGAGGTACCTTCGAGGAGCAGCAGGGATGGAATTGTGAAGGACTATGTAAGTACATGTAAGTGATTTTCAAGGTCCGGAATTTGTGGGAGATGGTGAACTTATAAGCACTTATTATAGTACAACGGATTGATAGACAGATGCATAGCAAAGGACTGTGTTCAGAGTGTCTTCTGAACCAAGGATTATGATCAATCTAATACTTTCCACCTGAGATCCATAAGAACATTAGGAAAAAGAAAAAGAAAAACCTAGCATTGTGTATGCCTGTTAAATTTAAGGATAATCACAACAATAATAGAAATGCCATGGTTGACTTCCAAAGCAATAAAAGAGAAAAAATAATAAGACTTCCACAGAAAGTATGAAGAGAGAAAAGAAACATAGTAAAACCTTGGTTAATAGCAAACAGTAAAATCATAGAAGTGAATTTAAATGACGAATAATGACCCAAAATGCTGATGTATTATACTCAACAAAGGCAAGACATTTCATAAAAATGTTATAATATGCAATATAGGTAAACATGAAAAATCAAATAAAGGGAAAAAGTTATCTTGGAAAATACAAATTAGAAAGCATCTGCAGTAGTGATATTATTATCAAAACAGAACCTGAGGCCAAAAGCATTATAAAAAATGCAAAAGACATAACCTAAAGATAAAGGATGTATCCCTTAAGAATGTAAAACAATGTAATAATTACATATAATTTACAGCATAACCTCAAAATATTTAAAGTAAATGTAATAACAATGTAATAATCCATCATTGGATTATACACACATATTGATAGATCAAATAGATTAAAAATAATCAAGAACATTGAAGATGTAGTTAATACTAAAACAGTTTGATCTCATAAGCACATACACAAAGATTTCCATTTATATAACAATGGTTAAAAAACAAGTATAGATAATATACAAAAAATGACTTAATTTTTTTTTTAAATTTTTATTGATTGTTTACAGAGAAGAAGGGAGAGGGATAGAGAGTTAGAAACATCGATCAGGTGCCTCCTGCACACCTCCCACTGGGGATGTGCCAGCAACCAAGGTACATGCCCTTGACCAGAATCGAACCCAGGACCTTTCAGTCCACAGACCGATGCTCTAGCCATCGAGCCAAACTGGTTAGGGCAAGAACTTCTTAATAAACTACCTGTTCTGTGACCTCAATGAACTAAACTTAGCAGTTAACTTCACCTACTAGTATATGTTTAGAACCTTAAAAACAGAAAGACATATCTGCAATGTACATAAAAGATTCTTATTCAGAATATATAGAAATCCTATAAGTCTGTTTTTTCAGTTTTATGTAAGTACTAGAGGCCCAGTGCACAAGATTCGTGCACTGGGAGGTCGGGGGGAGTCCCTCAATCCAGCCTGTGCCCTCTCTCAGTGCAGGACCCCTCGCTCCTTACTGCCCGCCTACAGTGGAGGCGGCCGAGGCTCACGCCACTGCCATCCCACCACCACCACTGCACTTGCCAGCCCTGAGCCCGGCTTCTGACTGAGCAACACTTCCCCTGTGAGAACACACTGACCACCAGGAGGCAGCTCCTGCATTGAGCATCTGCCCACTGTTGGTCAGTGTGCGTTATTTCAACCCGTGGTTCCACCTTTCAATCAATTTGCATATTATACTTTTATTATATAGGATAATTAACAAATAAATTACAAGATATTTCAGGTGTACAATGTGATTATGGAAATTTTCATGGGAAATGTGAATAGTTTTGTGAGAAAGTAAAAACGGATACTACAATATTTTTAAATGGACTGAAAGGGTATATATTGACCAAATATTTGTGGTTATTTCTTAAAAGGAAAGAAAAGGTAACTGACAATAGAGAACAAAATACATTTTAACTATCTATTATTTTAAAAAATAATTCAAAAATAACAAATGTATATTATCAAATCAAGGTGTTGGTTATATGAATGTTCAATATAAGTCTGTATTTTTAGTTTTCTCCATTTCTATTTTTTATTTGTTTAGATTATTTTTTCAAGTAAAACAATTTAAACTACTATATCTAATATAATAAAAGAGTAATATGCAAATTGACTGTTACCTGAGACACCTAAGCCACGCCCACCAGCCAAGCCACGCCTCCCAGCCAACCAGAGCAGCTGTATGCAAATTAGACCAGCCAAGATGGAGGCTGGCAGCCATGGAGCTAGAGCAAACCAGAGGCTTCTGTTGCAACTGCTTGCCTAGGCTGGCTGAGCCTCTGCTCACAGCCACGCCCACCAGCCAAGCCACACCCACCAGCCAATCAGAGCAGCTGTATGCAAATTAACCCAGCCAAGATGGAGGCTGGCAGGGAGGTGTTTAAATATTACCACAATTGCATTGGAATAAATAACATTCACTTTGACTGTCTTTAGAAATTAGAATTGGTTTGTCAGTATTCTAGATGAGTATTTGGGTGAAATAAAGTTTAGAGATAAACTTCAGGACAACTTACTTAATAAACAAAAGAAACAAAATGACAAAAGCACAATTAAAACACACATTAGCTCATTATTCATGAATCTGGGATAAATGGAAAAAATGGTTCTCATTTTATGACTTAAAATAATTGGATAAGTTAAAAGTTTGGGATGAAGAAAATTAACGGAAAAAAGAATGAGCCAGTATTATGATTCTCCTTGAGAGACATCACATGGTGACCAAGATAAAGCAGGTTCTCATTCATAGGAGCATGAAGGAAGTTGTGGTATGCTGGAAATGTTCTGTACCTTAATTCTGGTATTAATTACATAGGTTTGGTATTATAATACCTGGTTAAATAATACAGTATGTCCAATGAATTATCCTTCACGTATCTATTATTTATTTATCTATGTATTAAAGATTTTATGTAAGATGGTTTATAGGACATAACTGTATAATTTTCCAAGTTATATTTTTGTTGTAAACTAGAGGCCCTATACATGAAATTTGTGCATGGAGTGGGGGTGGGGTGTGGGAGTGGTGTCCTTTAGACCAACCTGCACCCTTTCCAATCTGGGACTCTTGAGGGATGTCCAACTGACTGTTTAGACCTGATCCTAAATGGGCAGTCAGACATCCCTTTCACAATCCAGGACTGCTGGCTCCCAACATCTCGCCTGCCTATTGCCCCTAACCACTCCCCTGCCAGCCTGATCAACGCCTAACTGCTCCTGTGCTGGACTGATTGCCCCTAACTGCCCTCCCCCTGCCAGGATGGTCTCCCCCAACTGTCCTCCCCTGCAGGCCTGGGTCCCACCCAACTGTCCTCCTCTGCCAGCCTGGTTGCCCCCAACTGTCCTCTCCTGCATGCCTGAGTAGCCCCCAACTGTCCTCCCTTGCAGACATGGATCCTCCCCAACTTCCCTCCTCTGCTAGCCTGGTCTTCTCCAACTGCTCTCCTCTGCAAGCCTGGTCCCCCTCAACTGTCCTCCCCTGCAGGCCTGGGTCCCTCCCAACTGCCCTCCCTTGCTGGCCATCTTGTGGTGGCCATCTTTGACCACATGGGGGCAGCCATTTTGTGATGGTCAATTTGCACATTACTCTTTTATTAGATAGGATAAGGAAGACTTTGTTATAGATCAACATGCATGTATCTACCTATACTTAAACATATATATATATATATATATATATATATATATATATGATGTATATGATGCATATTTATCTTTAAGATTTATGGAAGATAGTCCATAGGATATAACTATTACTGGTGTTTGGGATCTTTGGGTTCCCCAAAGCAGAAATCAAGAGGAATTGCCAGAGAAATTTCTAGACAAATTTTATTAAGCTTCTGCTCCAGCACAAGGGAGATAACACTGACTAAAGAAAGTTCCTCTAAACTGGCTGTGCTTGGCTGCTTTTACAAGCTGGGTACAAAGAGGGCTTCGTGAAAAAGGCTTGTGGAATTTTCTACTTCCTCCTTATGTTGGGTTACTTAGCAACTAGCTTCCATTCTGCTCTGTGAGGACCAAGATGGCAAACTGCTCACTACTGCCACCCCAGGAAGATCATATAGCAGTCAAGATCAGGCCTACCTTGCAAGTGCAGTGGGGAAACCCCTCTAGTTTCTCTTTGAGCAGAATGTAAAAGGTTAACAGGGAGATAAAATAAGTTATTTCTGCAGTTTTGGGTGGGGTGATGACATTTTGTGGTCAAATTATCCAACTTATCAACTTGTTTCAGCCATTTAATCTTTTCTCAGCTAGTATTTTTCCATTTCCCGGTCCATGTACCTATCTCATAACAATTTTTATTATAAATACATAGATACATTTTTATAATAGATATGTATATAAATAATTATAAAGAATTTAAAAAGTATGTATCTTTCACACATTGTCAAATATTAAGAAAGAAAATAAATAATATTAAATGCTGATAAAGTAGCTGATAAGAACATAAGTTGGTAAAATCAGTTTGGGAATACTGGCATCATTTAATACAATTAAAAAATGTTTATAAATTTCACCCTAACTGGTTTGGCTCAGTCAGTGGATAGAGCATTGGCCTGCGGACTGAAAGGTCCCAGGTTTGATTCCAGTCAAGGGCATGTACCTGGGTTGCAGGAGGCAGCTGATCAATGTTTCTCTCTCATTGATGTTTCTAACTATCTATCCCTCTCCCTTCCTCTCCTGGTAAAAAAATCAATAAAATATACTTTTTAAAAATGTTTGTAAATTTCAATGTAGCATATATCCCAGATTCTTGAATCCATCCATTGTGCAGCCACCTGTCTAAATGTCGCAAACTGTCTATCAACTCACTGAATTTTAGTAACTTGATATTAAAACCAAAAATGTGGGGTTTGAGTCCAAGTTCATTGTCTCTCAAAATCAAAGAATGAAGTCATGGACAAAAACAGTTAGTGGAACCAAAGTTTATTGAGAAGCCAATTCTGCAAAAGGTGCAGCTGGGGTTCAAGGAGCAGGCCAGTCTCCAGAGCTTCCTTTCCATATTACAGTCAGGTGTTAAAATCTATTAGTCCATGTGTAGAGTCCCACACGTCCATAAACCACAGGGGTGCAGGGATTTGCTCCCAGCCACAGGAACATCAGGAACTTCTTTGTGCTGGGGAGAAGGGGAAAGGGTAAGAGGAAACTGGTGCCTTTTCATTTAGGGAGTGGATACAGTCTTGCTAGGTCCTGATTGGACTTTTCAAAGAATTCTGCCTTAGCAATATCCTTGGGATTGGTTTACACACCTTACTGCCTTGTGATTAGTTATTTGCAAACTGCCTGTCTTAGCAATATTTATATATTTTAAAGTTCATACCTCTCGAGGGCACCCTTCCTTCCCCACCCAGTAGGGGTGCCTTCGTAACTCCATCTAGCTGTGGCCCACAGTTTTGTTTCTCTACCCCCATGGCCCTAATTTATGACTACCTAGTGATTTGGGTTGCTTTATTGAGCAGGGTGATTTCTTTCCTGGCTTCTCATCCAGATGGAATAGAAGAATGAAGCCACGGAAAAAAGGTGCTAAGTGAAAAGTACAGAAACTTTATTGCAAGCAAACACTACCTCAAAAACCTTAACTCTAAACTCTAAGACGAAAACTCTGTCCCTCTTGGTGAAGAGGGCAAAAGCAGACACTTAAGAGAGTACCTCTAAGTTCCTAATCCTAAGACTCTGTCCTGCCTGGGCAGACAGAAGGGCCCCCAAGAAGGATAACCACTGCTTTCCTTGTCTTGAGCCACTAAATAGGCTGTGGGACGTTGGCCCTGTGATCAGCTCCCAGGACCCCCACATCTGTACTTTTCCTGGTTTGATCGTCTATTTCAGTTGGAGTCACTTTTGATGTACTCCATGGGTGTCTCCCAGTTGTGCTGGCAGAAAAAGCCTTATCTTATAGCTCTCCCAGCTTCTCAGGTCAGGGCTACTTTTTGTCTAACTTATGGTCACTTTAATTGCTCAGACCAGAGATACCCTGTCTGTCCTTGGTTTATGGCTGCTTTAATTCTTTAATTATGCAGGCCAGACATATTTCTATCTGCCTGTGGCATTTCAATATCCTCTGTACAAATAGGATAAGTACCCTAGCATCTTCAAGTCTCTATCTATGTATTTTTCCCCCATGGACCATCCTCATTCCTAAAACTCCCTAAACCTGCCTAATTTATCCTTAACATTCCTTTCACTAGCTTCCTTCTGTCTCCTCAATACTTTGGGAAGAGTTTCTTCCTCAGGTGTAGCAACCCTAACTACTTCCTTATGTGTACAGTCATATGCTGAATAGCTACTTTGGTAAACAGTGGACCACATATGTGAAGGTGGTCCCATAAGATTATAATGAACTGAAAAATTCCTCCTACCTAGTGACTTCATAGCCATCCTATCTAATAAAAGAGAAACGTGCAAATTGCCGTACCTCCGCTATGCCCACAAGACATGCACACAAGCCAAGCCCACTGGCCAATCAAGAGTGAGTATGCAAACTAACCTGACAAAGATGGTGAGTTAATTTGCATACACAGGCACCCAGCGGCCTAGGTCTCAGGAACATCCTAGGGACCCAGACAGTTCAGAGCTTGCAGGCCCCAGCATAGACTCTGAGTGGTTTCCATCCCAGAACACCCCTGGCCACTCCTGGCCTATTAGCCTTGGTGTTGTGGGGTGGGGGGAGGAAGGGAGAGAAGGCAGCAGAGGCTTGAGCAGGGCCAGAGAGGTGTGGGGGGCCCTGGCCAAACCCTGGCAGAGGCTTGATCAGAGTCAGGGAGGCCTTGTCCAAGCCAATGGCAAAGGCTTGAGCAGGGCCTGAGCAGAGGGGAGAAGGGGTGGCCTTGCCCAAGCCTCGGGCAGAAGCTTGAGCAGAGCTGGGGGGTCCTTCCCAAGCTGCATTGGAGGCTTGAGCAGGCCCAGAGACAGGGGGTGTGCCAGCCTAGGCTTGCCAGCAGTCCTGCCTCTGTGGGTGAGTTGCAGAGGAAACACCTTTTCTGACAGCTCATTGGCTAAGCTCCCTGTATGCCACTGGTAATGTTCTTGGTAACTTGAGTAACAAGAATCCAAAAAGGAGATCTAGGGTTTTTCCACCACACTCCTGGAGGAAAAAACGAAGGTCCACTGCCGAAGGGCTAAGAAATGTCATATCCTGCTCTAGTCAATTTGGCTCAGTGGATAGAGCCTCAGCCTTCCCACTGCAGGGTCCGGTTTGATTCTGATCAAGGGCATATATCTAGGTTGCAGGCTCCTCCTTGGCCAGGGCCCAGTTCAGGGCTCATGCAGGAGGCAACAAATCAAAGTGTTCCTCTCACATTGATGTTTCTCTGTCTTTTCCTTTCTCTTCCACATTCTCTAAAAATCAATGGAAACATATCCTCAAATGAGGATAAAAAAAAAAAAAAAGAATGTCATATCTTATGAAATGCACATCTTGAAAATGCCTAAAGAAAGTTGTCATTTTTTCATGGTGAAGGGACTAGAGTCCTGCTGATGAAAACATCCTGGCAGCTGTGGTAGCTGGCAGTGGCTGCAGCAGCAGGATGACGGGGCAGGCGCCTTCACAGAGGGAGGCCAGACTGTGGCTTAGGTTCATCAGTAGGAGATCCCCTGAGGACTCCCAGTCTGTGAGAGGGGGCAGGCTGGGCTGAGGGACCCCTCTCAGTGCACGAATTTTGTGCACAGGCCCCCTAGTAGATTTAGTAACATCTTAGCACAATGCATTACACAAATGCTGACCATTGTGTTACAATTGTCTACAGAATTCAATACAGTAACATGATGGTACAAGTTTATAGCCTAGGAACTAGAGGGGATCAGAATTTGCCACCCAAAATATGTCTCTTTGGTATAAGGATTATTATAAGCTGATTATTTTAAGAAATAGTAGACAGGGGAGAAGTTCTGAAAACCAAGAAGTAATCCTTTATTAGAGATATTTACATTTGAAAGGGACACCTCCACTTGCAAGGGTGTTTCCCTGGCTATAGCAGGAAGAAAGGAATAGCCTCTAGAAACTCTTAATCAATGCAGAAGACTAAATAAATAACTTAGAGCTGCATAACAACCTTACCCATGTTTACTGTACTTTTCCTGGTAACCTCCCATAACTGACCTCCCTCAACCCCAACATCTAATTTTGTCTTCAACTACAGATAGCATTTAACTTGGTGGCTTCAATCATTTTAGCATGTTACTTACTTTCTTGCATCTCTCCCAGGTACACAGGAGGTATAATGTTATTTGTTTGTTTTTCTCCTAGTAATCTGATTTTTATTACAGGCAGGTTTCAGCAAAGAACCCAGAAGGATAGAGGGAAATTATCTTTTTTCCCTTCCAAAGCAATAAACTATACTATATAGCCTAGGTATGCTATACTATCTAGGTTTGTATAAGTGAATTTTATGATATTCACACAAGGAGGAATTATCTCAGAACATGCCCTTTTCCTTAATTGATGCATGATCATAATGATACCGAATTTTTGGATTGGAACCCAGATTCTTTGTCCACCGGAATCAAAGAATGAATACACAGACAGAAAGTGGTCTAGCAAAGGTGGAGATTTATTGATGAACAAGTACAGACTCCCATGTGGGGAAAGGGAAAGAGTCCCACAGAACTGACTCCCATGTAGGGAGGGGGAAGAGTCCAACTGGGTTCCTTTCCCTGTGGCTTATAAGGCTGCAGCTCCTGGTGCCTGATATCCTCTATGATGGGTCAATAAACCCCTTCGAGTTGGTTACTATAGTAACTCCTGGGCTCAAAGTTTGAACCTCACATGGTGTTACAGAAGACCAAGAAATACCAAGCACACTTCCTAGAGAAAGGAAGGGACCCTGTTTATTAACAATAGTGGACTTTGGGAATAATTTCCAAATCAAAGTGAAGAAGCATGCAGAGAGCCTGTCTATATATATCCTGCTGGGGTGTTTGTCTTGTAGATATTCTCCCTGCCCTCTTCATGGCCCTGCAGGAAGGCCCCCAGATGTCAGGCCACATCTGATGGTCTGTCCTGGCATCAGAATAACAACCCTTCCCCCCCCCCCTACAGCAGTGCATTGTTCAGTTCCATGGCCTCTGCATTTAGATAACAAGTTCTGCAAGTTTCCTCCTCATCCCCCCACTCTTGTCCCACAAGCTTCTTTTAGCTTTGTAGAGCAATGAATCCACAGGGGATGTTTCTGGTATCCAAGTATTCGGTTCTGCAACCTTGAGAGCAGTGGGGGTGGTCAGGATGATCGTATGTGGTCTCCTTCAGGTAGGAGTCAGTCCTTGGGTGGTCTTTACCCAAACAGAGTCACCAGGTTGGAAGGCAGAACGTCTCAGATGTGCTTCTGGATTGCTTTCTGGGTAGACTGTAAAGCCTGTAAGAACTTGAGTAAAAATTAGTTATGGATTTCAGCTTTTACCCATCAGAATCTGACGAGGCCCCACTGGTTTCCAGGGCAGCCTTCTGGGCCACTTTGTGTGCAGTCCAGTTTCCTCTTGCCTCTGTGGAGTCCCCATACCCTGCAATAGCACTCCACTCGTGAGCTGTTGCAATCGCATACCCGTCATCAGCACAAATTGTCACTGATTCTTCTCTTGCCCACCAGAGAGCCTGAATAAGGGCAATCATCTTGGTCTTCTGTGCTGAAGTCCTGAGGGTGAGCACCTGAGATCAGATGGTTGGGTCCAAAGCTACCACCACCACCCTCACACACCTGATTCCTCCCTGGACAGAACTGCTCCCGTCCATGAATAGTACCTCACCCAGTGATGCCAGTGGGGTGTCAGTGAGGCCCGGGTGGGCTGTCTTTACAAAGTTGTCGACTTCTAAACAGTTATGTAGAGGTTCCTCAGGGTCATCATCAAAAAGGAGGCTGGTAGCAGAAGAGGCCAAAACTGGATGACTTGAGCATTTGACATCCAGCACTCCAGTGTGCTCCCGAGCAAAGCCTCAACCGCCTAGCTGTGGCTGCTACTGTCTAGAGGTAAGCAGGCTAACTGGATGCAACAGGGTCTAGTCTCTTGGACAAGTAGGCTACTGGTCTTTTCCAAAGCCCAAGACTCTGGGCGAGGACCCCTTTGGCTATGCCCCTTGTCTCACATACACATCTGGTAGTGCCAGTTGGCCCATCATCCTTGCCCCACTCATGTCTGTCTTACTGCCTAATACATTACCTCAAGGATCCTGATTCTGAATTCTTTTAGGGAAAATGAGCGTTGAAATTCTCTTCTGTAATTACTTCCATGCTGAGATGGGTCAGAAGTTTCTCACAGAGCCAAGAGATCCTTGTCATCTGTCAGAGGGATGATGAGGCCTGGGCACGGAAGGAGGTGGGCTTGTGACCTGGCAGAGACAAACTGTAGCAATTAGAATAGTAAGAGTCACAACATCCTTATCTCTCTGGAGTCATGTCCATGAAGACGCAGGGATCTTCTAAGTCTATTATACTGTTTCCTGCAGGCCACTGTCAGGGCTGTGCACTGTGGCTGGTTCCTCTTTTCAGCCACAAACACAGTCTGTCAAATTCCCCAAATGTATTCTGGCACGGGAGAAAGTTGCTTCACTGTACATAGGCAGCTTAACCCCTATACAACTGGGCTTGGACCTCTGCCTAGCAAACTGCAGTCCACAAGTTCAATATGTAGCCTCCTGTCCTCCCAACCCGATGGGGTCTCGGCCAGTCCCTTAGTCAGACTTCTCCTCTCTTGGAGAATCTCAAAGTCCTGAAGGCTCCCTCCCAGGTCCAGGGAGAGCAGCTTTCTTTTGCTCTTTTGTTAACCCTGTTTACTAGTTACAGGGTCCTGCCATAAGCTGCCAGTCCAAAGCAGCCAGAGTTGCAGTTAGAAACAACTCTGCATATTACAAAGTACTCCTGTTATAGTGGGTTGGGTACCAGGCCCCTGCCTTCATACCCATCCCCTGTGGCAGAGCAGCGATCAGGCCTCTCCCAAGGGAGTGCACTGGAAGGGGATGTCAGCCCCTCCTCTGCTAGCAGCAACAGGTACCAAATCCTTTCAGTACATTTGACCAGCTTCATTCTGGGCCACTTTTACAGATTCCAGATCCCGTTGTCTTCTTTTAACCAGCAAGCAAAATGACACTGGCCTGTATTATTTCCTATTGTGAGTTAGAGGAAGGCAATTCCTACAGAGGGGAGAAATAGAAACAGTGGGAGTTTCAGTGAAAATTACAGGCTGTCACTTAATAGCCCTCCCTCCCGGAGGCTGGGGTCCAAACTGTGGAGGAAAATGACTCTTGGTCAGCCTGGAAAAGAAGGCAGAGGATGACAAGGACCCCGGGAAATTTTATGAAAAGCCTGGACAAGAAAAGATCCTTAATTCAGTACAGGAGATAGGGCCCATAAAATCTCTCTGCCCTGAAGAGCTATGAGCCCTGCCTTGAAAGTCCCAGTCAGACAAGAAAAGCCACAGAATTCCAAAATTTCAACCTAACACAGCAAAATCACAGAGCAAATCAAATCCCTAGTACACAAGCAGACATAAATTTTTACTAAGTGGGCTGATTCCTCCTGTGATAGAGAACAAATGTCTCTGAGAAAACTAACTCAATGATGCTGCTTGAGACTTTTGCAGGCCACCACAGATTCAGCCTTCAGTAAATCAAACTTTTTAACCAGATGAATGAACAGAAAATCAACGTAGCTTTCGCTTTCACACAGACCAGTTAATCAGCAGATAATTATGCCAAGACAGATAAACATCCGTACTCACACTCTCTCAGACTAGCCCAGATGGGGCTGAGCAGATAATGCCCAACTCCCCAGATGGGCATGGGGGCACTCCCAGCACCTACACCCTAGACCAGAATTCTCAACTGACATCTCAGTGAGAACCTACCAGAGGAGTTAAGGCTGCATCCAGCCTCCCTTCTCAGTAGCAAGTTGACTAGTCTCAAACACAAACATAAGAGTGAACCCATAATTCCTGATTTACCTGATGAAGTCCTATGACTTCCAGGGAGGTGATCAAGCTCCCCCTTCCACTCACTTGGAGTGGGCCTGACTAACTGTGGCTTCTACCTTACAGATTCTATCGACAGGTCTAGAGGTGTCCATCCACTTTCTCCAGATGCCGGCCAGGTCCTAGGCTGAGGTCCGGGAGTGCCTGGAATTCCCTCTGGTTCAATTCTGCTGAAATCAGCAGAGTGCACCTTCCGAAGGCCTATCCTGTGGGGAGCTGAAGCTGCATTCTGAGCCATGCAGTTAATTATCTTTGTTACATTTGCTGCCCCAATCTCATCTCCCCGAACATTTGGAGACATCAAAGCCCAAGCTGAATACACAGGATGCCTTCCTTCTGTCTGCTCCCCTTTTGCTTTACCGTCTCCTTGACACCTATGATTTCATCGGCTTATCTAACTAGTAACTCCTTAGAAGAACCCCCCTTTTCTCCTACTATATCTACCCCTCTGTACCTTACAATAAACGAGACTTGATCAGAAACCTGTCTTGTCTCCATCTCTTGTGTCTCTTGTCCCATCATTCCCACTCCCCTCCTAGGGTCTCCGTTGACTGAACCCGTGGGTCGGGACACTATCCCGTGCCCCTGGTCCCCAAACCCTGCCCACTCACCAGATGCTAAGCAAAGCCAAAACATGGTTAGCTTCCTGGTCAGGGAAGCATATGTTACAGAAGACCAAAGAAATACCAAGCACGATTCCTAGAGAAAGGGAAGAACCCCGTTTATTAACACTAATGGACTCCGGGAATAATTTCCAAATCAGAGTGAAGAAACATGCAGAGAGCCTGTCTATGTATATCCCGCTGGGGTCTTTTCTTGCAGATATGCCCCCTGCCCTCTTCATGGTCCTGCAGAAAGGCCCCCAGGTGTCAGGTCACATCCCATGGTCCATCCTGGTGCCAGCATAACTATCCTCTTCCCCTGCTCCCCCAGGGCAGTGCATTATTCACAGTTCCATGGCCTCTGCACTTAGATAACAAATTCTGAAAGACCAGTTTCCTCCTCAGTGTGACACATGAGGTTCTCCCTTCTCCTTCCCCATTGTTCCCCTATTCCCTCTAGGATTTATTCTTTTCCATTTGAATGGAGGGCTTCCTTCTCTTTATTTTGTACATAGAGACCTTTCTTGGCTACTTCCAGTTCCCTTGTGCTACATAAATGCAACTGTTGCTGCTCCCTTGTCTTATGGAGATATAACTGCACCTGGCTTCCTTGTGTTATGGAAACGTACCTTCTCCTAGTCTGCAGCCCCATGCTTTTCCATGGACCACAATTCTAAAAAAAAAAATCTCTAAGCCTGCCTATGTCCCCCCAAATTCCTGCTTCAGTAATAGCTAATTTAATGACATTTGTTTTCTTCTTAACTCTTTAAGCTTCACTGAGTCAAGAATCAGGTTTACATGATACAAAATTTTTGGACTGGAACACAGATTCTTTATCCGCAGGAACCAAAGAATAAATCCACGGACAGAAAGTGGTGTAGTAAAGATGGAGATTTATTAAAGAACAAGTACAGACTCCCACATAGGGAGGGGGAAGAGTCCCACAGAACAGATTCCCAAGTAGGGAAGGGGAAAAGGGTCCCAGAGAACTGATTCCCATGTAGGGAGGGGGAAGAGTCCCACTGAGTTCTTTTTCCCTATGGTTTATAAAGGCTTCAGTTCCTGTGTCCTGATATCCTCTCTGATTGATGAATATTCCCTTTCAAATTGGTTACTATTGTGATTCCTTAGGCCAGAGATTCTCAACCTGTGGGTCACGACCCCTTTGGCGGTCAAACGACCCTTTCACAGGGGTCACCTAAGACCATCCTGCATATCAGATATTTACATTACGATTCATAACAGTAGCAACATTACAGTTATGAAGTAGCAACGAAAATAATTTTATGGCTGAGTCACAACATGAGGAGCTGTATTTAAAGGGCCAGAAGGTTGAGAACCACTGCCTTAGGCCCCCCTTCCTCATAGTCCTTCCATTCCTCTGGGCTTTCTTCTTTTCCATGTGAATGGCTTCCTTCTCTTTATTTTGTACATAGAGACCTTTCTTGGCTACTTCCAGTTCCCTTGTTCTATGTAAATGCAACTGGTGCTGCTCCCTTATCTTTGGGAGATGTAACTGCACCTGGCTTCTTTGTGTTATGGAAATATATCTTCTCCTAGTCTGCATCCCCTCGCTTTTCCATGGACCCCAATTCTAAAAATCCCTAAGCCTGCCTATATCACACTAAAATTCCTGCTTCATACATAATAGCCATATCCTCCATGCCTATAATATAGTTAGTATTGAGACAGATTGGTAAGCCAGGACAAGCGGAATAGGATATGTGGTGAAACAGTGGTAACTCATAAAGGCTACAGGGACTATGGAGGAGATAGTAAGACCAACCTCCAACAGATTTATGGGTTAGAATTGGCAGAAGACCAGCTCTATCCACCACAGTAACTGATTTCAACTTGAGGTAACCCTTAGCCTCATTATTCACTCATTATAATAGATTAACATACTAAGTGACACACCTCAAACCCTTATGATTGGAAACAGAAAGCCTATATAAGGACACAATGACCTATGGTGCTCTTTCCCAGAAAAATCTTGAATATTCCACCCTCATATTCAAGGCCCTTCCTCTCCATTCAATGAGCCTCAATAAAGAATAAATCCCACTCACTGCCTGAGGAGTTGCCTTCTTTCTGATCAGTGCTTTTTTAATTCTCTTTCACTCTAAACTCTGTGCTGGCTCACATTTGAAAGCATTCTTGTGGGAAGCCAAGAACTCACAGAGGGTTGTGGACATTTGGATCCCTGAAAAGCCTGCATCAATTGTACCCAGTAATTAAACTACATTGCCAAGGGCACACACTCTCTTAGCCTTATTCTGTGGGTTTTACAGGACTGGCAAGCACTCTTTCTAGTGGAATGAGGCAATAGGTCTGACTAGCATACTTAGGCTCTACTATGGAACTAAGCCAAATTTTCCATCATTGGAGATATTTTCATTGGTGTTTAATTCCACTAGGATGTTCTCTTGACATAAAGATCTGCTGCCCATTTTAATGCCAGATGATGCTGGAAAACACAGAAATTTTGTGCTACTTTATGATGCTATTCAAGTAAAACTAATTTTAGAATCCTCTTTGACCCCCAAGGAGACATAATATTTCTCATTTCTATACTCAGCAACATATTCTGACTTGTCACTAATGCCAGAAATCACACCTCAAGAATCTTAAATATTAACCATTGAACATAAAATAATGATTCTAAGACTTTGTGTACATAGCTTATTTTAAAAGACTGCAAGGTTATTGCATATTTTAGGATTCTTAGGAGACCAAGGATTCAATTATAAACTATAAACACTTGAAAATAATTAATTTCCTGCAGAGTGGAATACAAAAATGTAAGATTAATCCTAATTACCTAAGAAGATCTTTAGTTATACTATATAATTTACCTCTAGAGCTGTTTTAAATAATAATTTTTAAAAATACCTAAAGTAAAGAGACACTGAGAAGACAATTTAATAGCATATATTGTATTCAAAGAAATGTTAATCAAAATAGAGTTTTGTAGTAATTAACTTGTCTTATTCACTTATGTTCTTTTATTCCATTATTTTAGTACAGAATTATCCTCCTGCATGTTTCCATAAAATGTAGGCTTTTGAAATTATTAGAAAGCCTATATAAAACTTACACTGTCAAATCTCAAGATATTTGTTTTAGAAGTATCTTTAGCTATAGGGTCAATGTGTTTCATGTGTTACATAATGCATACAATTTGAAAAAAGTCTAAGAAGATTTGAAAGCCCATCAAAATTTGTAAGGCTCTTGGATCATTTTATTTTAAAAAAAGGTTTTTAATGGCTTTTTTTGTTATTGTTGTTAAAGTAGTAATAGTCATTCCCACAGAAAAGCTATTGACAACATGAAACAGCTTCAATTATATCCAACAAAACATGTGATCTGGAGATGAAACATGAATGATTTTTTTTTTTAATAAAGGAAGACTATAACGAACACATGCATGACTTAGAGTCTGAGTCAATATTATGGGATTCTCAAATGGAATAAATATTGGGCTGATTGTTTATTTTCCCTTCAGCAAAAGAGGTTAGATAATATCTTGCAAACAAGAACCTTATTTTTAACACAAATCCAGAAACAGAGTGCACACAGCTCATGCTTTGCAGAAATAATCAGAAAGTTGCCTTGTGAAGGTCAAGTCTGTCACACTGAGTAGATGATAATATCTTAGAAGTAGAGCTCATTTTTGAAATAAATGTGTCAACCAATGATCTAGTTAAGTAGCCAAATATGCATTACTCTATTTATAGCCATCACAGAAATATTCTATTAAATCCATACTAACCTCTGCAACTTGTATTTATAGAGCATCTATCACCTGAAGATTTGAAAATACATGCTGTCTCTTATCTAACTTAGCTTCACAAATGCTTTGACTATAAGTATCTTACGTTTTAAAAAAACAAAGTGCACAGAAAGGGTAAGTTATTTTTTTGTAATCATACAATAAGAAAATGGGAACTTCAAAGCTTGCATTACAGTTTGCAGGGCCCAGTCCACATTAGCAAGTAACCCTGCAACATGCCCCCCCACACACACACACAAATGCCGTAGAAAATTGTTCCAAGTATACAAAGAAATTTAAATTAAAATATGGGTTATTTCTTAATACAGATGGCAGTTTGACTTTATTATTTTATAATAGAGTTCACAGGTTACCATGCCATCGACCCTTTTCTCTGCCTTTCAATATGTGACTATGTAATTCTATATAATCCTATACAATAAAAGCCGAATATGCTAAGAGTCCAGTCGACCAGTTGGCTGTTCAACCAATTAAAGCCTAATATGCTAATGATATGCTAAGACTGCTAAACTGCTTGCTAGGACCACCAAGGGGGCAGTCCACTGGTTGACCAGTTACTATGATGATGTGCACTGACCACCAGGGGACAGATGCTCTGACTGGTAGGTTAGCTTACTGCTGGGGTCCAACTGATCAGGACTGAGACAGACTGGACATGCCCTGGAGCCCTCCTGTGGCCCCTCACCTACTGGTCAACCTCCTGCATCCCTCCCCAGCCCTGATCATGCACTGGTGGGGTCCCTCAGCCCTGGTCTGCGCCCTCTCGCAATCTGGAACTCTTTGGGGGATATCAGAGAGCTGGTTTTGGCCCGATCCCACAGGCCAGGCCTAGGGACCCCACTGGTGCACTAATTTGTGCATCGGGCCTCCAGTTGTATATAAAGAAAAATGGTAAAGGATAGCTGGATCTAAATGATTTCCATTTTGCCTTTATATTAATCTGATATATATGTTTGTATATTATTTTTTTAAGTATGGGATATATTTAAGCACCACGAATATTTGGAAAAGTATCCTATTATAATTTTAAGTTATTATTAATTCAAAACTTTTCCTAAGACTACCTTTAGAAAAATTATAACATATTAGAAGTCAAGTCTCTCTTAAGGACATAAGCCTTATGTCCTTATAGGAGCTTTCCAATTGACCCCAAATTTATTGTTACCAAACAAATACAAAAGAATATGTAATAATACAATAGAATATGCCTGCAATTGACTACTTTTGACTTTGATAACTGAGCATGTTTTTAGAGAAGTCACACTATGTTGGTAGCCCTTTGCCACCAATTTAATCCCATTCTGACTACTCAGCAGAATACAACCACCCTGAGTAAAAGGGATAGCAAGGAGTACTTCAGAATCATGTCAGTAGGGATGTATCACCAGCATGGCACTTAGTGTTGTAATGTATCCCAGGAATCACACAAAGACGCCCAAGAAGTTGAATTAAGAGTCACATTTATTGCAAATCCTCGACTACGAGGGGGCAATTTGCTTTCCAAATCTTTCAGTGATAAGATGGCTGCAACACCAGATTTACATAGGCAAAAATCACAAGGTATAGATTACATCTTTGGGTTTTGAATGAGGAACCCAGTTTGCAAAAAGCAGTTTACAGAAGCAAATTATAGTTTTAGGTTTCTAGATAAACACATTGCCTAGAGCCATGGGTCTGTGACCACTGAGTCAACTGGAATGCGTTATCTGTAGCCACTGAGCTAATTTAGGATAATTGTGCTGTCTTGGTTCTCAGGTACAGAAGAATTTGCTTTCTAAAACCACATCCAATGGGGTATTCACATTACAATCAATAGGGTATTCAATCGAATATAGTTCAGAAAATCAAAATAACTTTTCTATTATTTTAGCAAGCAAATAATGACAGAAGCCAAACAGCAGGGTTAAAGTTAAACTACAGTTTCTACCTGAGGTGATTGCTACCATACTTCATTAGTTACCAGTTTATCACAAGGCTGCATCAGTGGCACGATGGGCAAACTGCCTAATGTGACTGGCTAACTAGAATGAACTGACTCCTACTTGTGGAGGAAAAGTATGGGTCAGCTGTTTTGAATAATTAAACCATTTATTTAGAATAATTAAACACCTAGGTTCTTGTTCCTCATCTTGGGCAAACACCCCTTTAAGCTACATGTTTCCTCTTATGCTTCTAAGCCTAACACCTTAACTATGCATAAAAATGAATAAACTCTACCTTCCTATTTAATTGTTCTTTAAAAAATCCTGTTTGCTCTGTAAAATGCTTAGTAACAAGGAGTCTGTGAATAACCAGTTAGGCAACTTTGCACTTGCTTCCCTGGACTTTAGATGGCTCATTGATAAAGTGATTTACTTTTAACCACATTTGCTCTAATTTTCTTTAGTTCTGTAATCAGACTCTCAGCGTTGACCTTCCTTTCACATAAGCATACCCAAGAAAGTTTTTATTCCTTTTTATTCCAGGAATAAGCTAAATCTGTGCCTAGACCTCATTCTCAGAGTATAGAAGTAAAATTTATCTTTGGACACAAAGATAGGAAAATTCTTCCTTTGCTCTTTACCAGTTTCCTACCAGTACATTTAGAATAATGCATTGTTATCCTTCAATCTCATTTACAACTATGAATTTAATATACACACTATATAAAAAGCATTGTACTGGATTCTAAGAGGGATTAAAAACCATGAAGTATAAAATGCGTATTTAAATTATATTTCCCATTCTCCAGGATTTTACAACATATTTGGGAGAATAAGCAAAGGAAGAAATTGAAACAACAATATGAGGAGGAACTAAAGCATGGTTCAGAGTAAGTGGGCACTAAGTGGACCATTAAAAAGGTGACTCACCCTACCTGATTTGGCTCAGTGGATAGAGGGTCGGCCTGTGGACTATAGTGCTGGGGTTTGATTCCAGTCAAGGGCACATACCTGGGTTGCAGGTTCAATCCCCAGTAGGGGGCATGCATGAGGCAGCCAATCGATGATCCTCTCTCATCATTGATGTTTTTATGTCTTCTCCTCTTCCTTCCTCTCTGAAATCAATAAAAAATACATATATTTTTTAAAAAGCACAACTAAATATCTTAAACACTAATGAAATTTGAAGGAGGACAAGATCATGGTATGACAGAGGAGTTTTGAGAAAGGACAGGAGTTATGTGTTCTACATTATTTCCACCCTCAGACACTGGCAGTTGATAAGCGTTCTTGGTGTCTTGAACCTGCTAGCATGTGATAGTATCATTTTTAAAAATTTTAACTTTGGGCAAAATTCAATAGATAAGAAATGATACTGTAGTTTTTATTCACATGTATCTGATTTTAAAGAGATTAAACTCATTGTCATGTTATGGGACACTTAATAAAAACCCTAGCTGTTGATTTTGCTAATCTTTCTGTGTTGTTTATATATTACTTCTCTTTAGTGTTTTTCTTTTCTTTTTTTCTCCTCCTCTTTAGTGTTTTTATGTTACCACAAAGTTGGGGAAACCTCTTGCTCTGGTGCATAAATGGGGCACTGACAGTGAGCGAATCACCTTCTCTTGCAATTAACTGCACAGTCAACATTGTTAACGTGTAAAAAAAAATTCCTCTAACATAGACAGATCCTTGAGTGTGCAGGTCAAGTGCATCAGCTCTGTATTTCCATGCACTTAAAATGCTTGTACACAGCAAGACCAGGAACTGGTGCCAGCTTGCTTTCTTCATCAAGAACATCTTGCTATAGAAAAAAAAAAAAATCAGCTGAACAAAATATTGTGAAGTATGGTAGCAATCATTTCAGGAAGAAATTGTAGTTTAATTCTAACCCTACTGTTTGGCTTCTGTATTTTTTGTTTTGTTTAACAATAGAAAAGTTACTTTGATTTTCTGAACTTATGTATGCTATCCCAATCGATTAAATCCCTCACTGTTGGTGGTTTGAATAGCCCACTGATTGTGATCTCACTGGTTTTAGAAAGCACATTCTTCTGTGAACCACCCTGAGAACCAGGGCAGCACAATCACCCTAAAATACCTCAATGGCTACAGATAACGCATTCCAGTTGACTCAGTGGTCATAAGGCTCGATGGTTCCAGATAATGCGTTCCTGTCAACTCAGGGGTCACAAGACCCACAGCTCTAGGATCTAGAAACCTAAAACTATAGTTTAACTAATATGCTCAATTCTGCTTCTGTAACTGCTTTTTGCAAACCAGGTTCCTCATTCCAAACCCAAAGATGTAATCGATACCTTGTGATTTTTGCCTATATAAATCTTGTGTTGCAGCCATATTATGTCTGTGAGATTTAGAGAGCAAAAATGCCTCCTCGTAGTCCCAGATTTGCAATAAATGTGACTCCTAATTCGACTTCTTGAGGCGTCTTTGTGTGATTCGTATGGTGCATTACAACAATTGTGCTTAGTTAATTCTATATCTGGTTTACTTTTTAGCTCAAGTACATTATCTCATTTCAGACCCACTAATAGTTTGAGAATTGATAGCCAGTCATGAGAATTTATCCCAAACTGGGGTTTTTTGTTGTTCTTTTTTAAGTATATTTTTATTTATTTTAGAGAGAAAAGGGAGAGAGAGAGAGAGGTAGAAACATGAATGATGAGAGAATCATTGATCAGCTGCCTCCTGCACACACACACCTCCCTGCCCCCCTCCATGTATCCTGACCGGGAATCAAACCATGACCTCCTGTTCCATCGGTCAAAGCTTCACCACTGAGTCACACTGGCCAGGTGATACCAAACTGTTCTAGTCCTCCAAGGGTTTTGTTTGTTTGTTTATATTGAAACAGAAATTTTAGAGGAATATAGGCAGGCTTAAAGAGTTTCTAGAATTGGGGTCCATGGGAAAAAACAGGGCTACAGATTGGGAGAAGGTACATCTCCATAACACAAGGAAGCCAGGTGCTGGGAGCAGCAACAGTTGCATTTTCATAAGACAAAGAGCTGGAAGTAGCCAAAGAGGTCTATATTTACTAAATAAAGAAGGAAGAAAGCCCAGAAAGAAAAGAGAGCAATGAGGAGGAAGGCCTGACGTGTCCCATGTGGTGTTTGACCTTTGAGGTCAGAAGTTGCTATAGCCAAATCAAAAGGGGGATAGTGGCTGATCAGAGGGGATATCTGGACACAGGGACTTGCAGCCTTTATGAACTGTGGCAGTGTGGCAGAAGACAAAATAAATACCAAGCATGCTTCCTAGAGAAAGGGAGGGACCCCGTTTATTAACACCAGTGGGCTCCAGGAATAATTTCCAAATCAGCATGAAGAAACACGCAGAGGGCTTCACTTTTTATAACCTTCTGGGATCTTTGTCTTGCAGATAATGGTTTTTCCCCCTTTAGTGGGCTTACACAAAGGCCCCCAGGTGTTGGGGGTCCCTACCCCATATGCAATGATCTGTCCTGGGGCCTGCGATAACGACCTTCCCCCAGCTCCCCTCAGGACAGTGCATTATGGCCTGCCACGCCTTGCAAGACCAGTTTCCTCCTCAGAATAAGAAGAGATGGTGTAGACTCTTTCCCCCTCTGCATGTAGGAGTCCACTCTATGGGAGTCTGTACTTGTTCTCCAATAAATCTCCATCTTTGTTATACTACCCTCTGTCGGTGGATTCATTCTCTGTCTGTGGATTCATTCTTTGACTCAGGCAGATAAAGAATCCGGGTTACAGTCCAAAAATTCCATCTCAGTATCTCTGCTCACCTAATCACACACTGGTGTTCAAAGAAAGTCATCTGTTATTTGTTCCATTTGTTTTTCTGTCTATATAACATAACTTGAAGTCCTACTTTACTGTTACGCCCAGATGTCATGCTCCCCAAAGACCACTTAGGGAGTCCTGAGACTGATGCAAAAACATAAGAGCCTTTATTCAAGCCAGCTCGACCTCCGACCTATACACGTTCAGTGACACAGCAGCAGGGCAGGGAGAGAGAGCAAGTTTCAGGAAAACAAAGGATTTATAGGGAGTCTGGAAGTAGTGGGTGGGGTAATGTGTGTGGCCCCTGTTGATTGGTCGAGGGAAGGGCCAGGGTTTGGTTGCACAGGGGGCAGGATGCAGTTAGACTTGGGTCATTTCCTCTGCATCCCTATTGGCCGGTTTGAGTCAATCTTGCACCGCCCTTTCATTACCACCAGGCTGAAGAATAATGATCAGTGTTCACGTAACAGCTTTACAAACATGGAGAGTTCTATAATGCTGAATAATGATGTCATGCTTTTGAATGTTTTTTCTGTTCTTTTCTCTATGATTTCCCTTCTTTATAATCCCAATGTTAACTGCTGGTATATCTGTGTTTTTATCTCTGAACAATTTATACTTTTTCTGTCATTGTTACAAGAAAAAAGTACAAGTAAAATTCTTCAGCACATTTTGCCTTTTATTCCTTTTATTAAAACACACACACACACACAAACAAAACAAAACAAACAAACAAACAAACAAACAAAAAACAAAAACCTGATTGCCCTAGTCAGTTTGGCTCAATGGATAGAGGGTCAATCTACAGACTAAAGGGTCCCAGGTTTGATTCTTGTCAAGCGTACATGCCTGAGTTTCAGGCTCACTGCCCAGTAATGGGCATGCAGGAGGCAGCTGATCAATGATTCTCTCTCCTGGTTGATGTTTCTATCTCTCTCCCTCTCTCTTCCTCTCTGAAATCAATAAAAACAACAAGAATGCCTGATTAATTACATCAGTGGTGACTCCAAGTGGTTCTCAGAGGGGAACCTAAGGAAATTATAAGCCTATCTCAAGCTTTAGGACTCAAGCATATTCACTTCTCTATTTTACCAGAGAATCCAAAGCTTTATAACAGAAGCACTGCTTTCCACAGGAAAGTTATTCTTAACATTTGCTCTTTTTGAAAAAACAACATGTAACTTCTGGTATTTTGAAAACTGAATTCCAAAATGGAAGTAGGCTAAAGTGGAAGATTTAGGTCTGTGCATCTGAAATGCCACATTCTAATAGATAATACCAGGACCTCAAGGGCATGACTAAAGGTTTGCTCTCCAAAACTAAAAAGAAATTATATTTATGCTTTAGATCATTTTAGTCCATAATTTATTTTGAAATGTCTTAAAAGTTGTGTTCCATAGTTAGAGGTATGTATTTTGTATTTGAGGCAGTTTATACAAAGATCTTGGAGGAAAACCTAAAATATTGAATTTAACTAACTTTGAAAAAAAAATTGAGGAAACCAACATTAGGTTATTTTGTGGGAAGAGTAAAATTTCTCTAAAAATAACAGTAGTGTAAAAAATTATTCTCCTTGGCTTACAAAGCTAATCATAACAACACTTCAAAAAGATGCTGTTGCCAGTAGATGTGGGGTTATTGCGATGCTGCAAGGAAAGTATTCTGAGAGACCCGTGTATGGAATATTGTGGCATGGTGCCCCTGGGTTCCCAAAGTCCCATTTCCATCTGTCTTGCCATGGAAAAAGTCCAAGATTGCCTTCACCAAGCCCAGAAATAGGGCCAGTGTCCAGAGATTCTGTGCCATTCCAGGCTGGAACTGTGCCCAGGCGGCTGCTAGGGCCACATGGCTGCTACAGAGAGAAGTGCAAGTGAGCGCCTGGAACCAGCACTTATTACAGGGGAGAGGGGAGAGGGGAGAAGAGAGAAGGGAGTGGGGAGATAGGTATTCTTTGTTAAGCTGGGATTATATTAATGCAGCCTTCAGAAAAATTAGGTCTTTTCAAACTAACCAATCTATTTCCCAAGCTTTCCAGGCTTCTGATGGGCCCACCCCCGAACCAAATTAATTCTTTTCCTAGGCTACACAGACAGGCCTCTATGGTCAACACCTTGTATTACAGGTGCTTACCTCACTTTTTTATTGTTCTGTCCATTCCCTAGAGATCAGCTGAGAAAGAGGGTGATTCCCTGGGGAGTGTGTAGAGCTATAACTGCCTGATAAAGTGAGCATGCTCTGTTCCCTAATTTATTATGATTAATGATGTCTGATTCCCTTTGCTCTCTTCCTTTAGTAATATTTAGCTACCTACACTAACAATATCGCTGATCACTTTTTCTAAACATATATTATAGATATTTACTACTATTGTTGAAAGGAGTTTCTAGGAGTAAAATAGCCAGGTTTCAGGAGTTTTAGAAATAAGGAGGGTCCATGGGGGGAGGACTACAAAGATGAGGGCTGTGGAGCTGCCAGAAAGCATACATTCACAGAGAACAAAAGGCACCAGAGGATAAGGGGAGAGGAAGACACCCATTCACAGAAGTCAGGGAAAAGCACCACAGGGGATAGAGAAATGCTGACACAAGGGAGAAGGAGGAAAACAGATTTTCACCACCTTGGGACTCCCTCCCTATGTGGGAGTCTGTACTTGTTCCCAATAAATTTCCAGCTTTTCACACACCACCTTTTGTCCATGGTTTCATTCTTTGAATCCACTGGTCAAGAACCCAGGAAGGAAATCACCTTTGCATCCTGCTCCGAAGAAACGAGTCATTTCACTGTTAAATGTGTTCTTATGTTTAACTTTTTAAAAGAATGTTTTCATTTTAAAAAAGTTGAAAATATGAATGCCTCCTATTTTAGATTATAATTGTTAGTCTAAAGCTAGAACATGTTACGGTGGACAATGCAAAAGACTATGTAATCAAGCTATCTTCATGGCTTCTTTAAATTTAAGTCAATTAAAATTCTATAATTTTTTTTGGTAAATATATGCATAAGTGCCTGAGATCAGTTTTTGAGGCTGTGATAAATAATTTTTATAATAGAAGAAACCTAGAATTATTCTATTATTCATCAAAAGGAAACTGATTAAATTTAGAGGAAAAAAAGCAAATTATAGAATATTATAATATCATTTTGTTTTTTTAAAAAAGTGTTATATATACCAGTTTATAGCTATCTATGCCTGGAAGATTATATACCAAATGATTATCAGAGAATCTCTTGCCAAGCCTGTGTAGCTCAGTGTTTGAGTGTCAACCTATATGCCAAGAGGTCTCTGGTTTGATTCTCAGTCAGGGCACATGCTTCGGCTGTGGGCTCAGTCCCCAGCAGGAGACATGCAGGAGGAAACTGATCAGTGTTTTTCTCTTATAGATTACTATAGTTTTTATCTCTCTTTTCCTCTCCCTTATTCTCTTTCTAAAATCAATAAAAACCTATTTTTTAAAAAGAAAATATTAATGCAACAGGATAGGCAGAGGAACTGTAGGGGATTCTAATCACAACCAAAATGTATTTTGTACAGTTTCAGTTTTACTATGCTTTTGCAGTACAATACTTCTGGAAGAAAAATAATAAAGTTAAATAACCCCAATAAATAGTATTTAAAATATTCACATAAGGGTTAGTTATGGGGTAAGGATGAACTCTGTGTATATAGGTTAAAGATGGTGGCCTATGGGATATGAGAAGTTGGCTGCCAGATGATCAAATTGGAGATAAAGAACAACACAACACACACACACACACACACACACAAAACAACAACAACAACAAACAAAACAAAACAAAACAAAATAAAACACCAGAAGACAAGGTTAGGTGCTGTGTCAAGCCTTGGCAAGTTTTCAAAACTGATAAGTCATGGTCTGATATTAGGTTAGAGGTCAAAACATGTAGGAGTTGGTAAGAACAGTGTTATTAGATGCTCATTCAACAACATTTCAAGTTTAGTAAGTAGCCAGAGTACTCATCCCCATAAATCAAGATAAGGAAATTCACCTACTGATTATGAACCTAGAATGACAAAGAAAATCAATGATTATAACTTTTAGGTGAAAAACTGTGGGGGTAAGTTTAGCAGTTTGGGCCAAATAGGATCCAGGAATACCAATATGCACTCCATTTAGTAAACTATTAGACCAGGGATAAAAATAGGGGAAAGTCTTCTTTGTCTTCCAGGAGGTCCATTCTATGTCTACTAGTGATGCAGAGGTGCATCCCAGTGTGTGACTAGCCTAGGACATCACATAAAAATGGGTTTATAACCTTGGATTCCTAATCAGTAGTTAAGCTGACATGAATGGAAAGTTGTTAAATTCTGTCTGAGAGCAGGATCTTCTCCATATTCTTATTTGCAGTTTAGTAATTTGGGAAGACTGTAAATATTTAAAATTTCCCTGTTTGTAGGCTAATTTGATTTCTCTCCCCCATTGTGGTTATCTAAAAATAGTTCTGCAACTTTAAAAAAATATATATATTTTTATTGATTTCAGAGAGGAAGGGAGAGGGAGAGAGATAGAAACATTAATGAGGGAATCTGCACTCCCTACACCAGGGATTGAGCTCACAACCCAGGCATGTGCCCTTGACCGGAATCAAACCCGGGACCCTTCAGTCCACAGGCCTACACTCTATGCTCCGATTCAAACCGGCTAAGGCTGCAACTTCTTATTTTCAGTTTGTAGAGAATGTTTTATTTGATTGCCCTCCTTCTATTGGTTCCTAGGCATTTTTTTTCCCCCTTTCTTGTGTTTTCACCAGGCACTACCTCATCTTAAGAAGGTCATTTAAATGTTCTAGTTTACGCAAGGGAGAGTTACCCCTCCCAAATTGATGTTTATGAACTTTAGGGAGTAAGAGCTCCACTTCATCATCCCAGTCACTGATAAAGATGCAGTAATGGACCTGGGACAGATTCTGAAGCATCACTCAATATCCACTCCCACCCCTCAGGCCAACATGGACCGATTAATCACTGCTATCTGAGTGTGACCTTCCGAGCAGTTGCACACCCTGTGCCCTAATAGCAGGATCTCAGCTCTGCTTTGTGGCTCCCTAATTAATGCCATATGAGATTAAATTAAAAGCCTGACTGAAATAAAGATCTTATATCTATTGCTTTCCTCTTAACCACAAGGTCTGCCACTCTGACTCAGAGGAATTAGATTAGTCTGATCTGATTTGTTCTTCATAAAGACACATTTCAAAAAAATTCCCCATGAGAGCTTCTATATGTTTGCCAATTGAGAACTGATCAATAAAAAGAGTACATGGCAGTCCTTGTGCTTCAAAAATTTGCACTCTGGATATAGATGTCCCTCAGCAACCTGAAGAATTCAATGCAGTGTGACTTTTACTTTGTAGGCACCAAGGTCAATGTACAGCTGTGCACTGGCTCATCATTTTTCATATTTTTTTTAACATAAAAGATATGCATCAGCTCCAGTGTTCATTTATTTGCTATTTTATTCCCCTCACCCGTCTTACTCAGATGTGTATGGAGGCTTAAGATTTTGATCAATCTAAAAACTGGTCAAAAGCTCAGGAGCATTCCTTAGAGAAGACCAGGGATATAATTTTAAGATAATGCTAAGGAATAATAAGTACATTTACAACCCGTTCATTCAGGTGGCTCTTTCTGATTAGACTTGGAACAAAAATTCTGCTCTGTGTTTTACAGTAATTTGAGAAAACCCTGTCATGATGATTACAGCAAAACTGTGTGGGCTCTGAAGGACACTACTGAAAGCTCTTCAAAAAAGAATCCAGAAGATAAATATATTTCGTAGAGTCCTCAATCTTTCAGTGTTGTACCAAACCATAGAAATGTAATCTGTTTTCTCTTCAACACTATTCAAGTACATAAAAGAAAAAAATTAATTATGCAGTATGTGCTCAAAGAGATAACCAAGCAGTAAATATCAAGTTACTTATAAAGCACACGACATAAGATAGATATTTTTCATTCTTTTAGTAAATATCTGTTGAGTACCTACTATGGGGCAGGCACTGGTCTAGGCCCTGGTAATACATGGAGAAATAAGTAAGACAATATTTCCTGTCTTCCTGGATTCTACATCATAATGCGAAGGAATATACCATAAGCATGATGTGGAGAAGAATAAAGCAGAGAAGAATGCAGAAGTAAAAAGTTCTTGTTAAAATTGGGTTGATAGAAAAGACTTCACTGATCAGAAAACTGAAGGAGATGAGGGAGCAAACCATATGGTTATCTGGGGAAGTAGAGTTTTCAGAAAGGAACAGCAAAGACTATATTAAAATTAGTTTTAAAACTTAAAGAAACCTGGCTATTATATCCTCAAATATTTGAGCTGATGAGGAAGAAAAGGTGAGAGTTATTTTATATGTACAGATACCAATTAATTTTTAAATGAAAATAGTTTTTAATTACCTAGAGTAGATCACAAGTATTTGCATTAAAATGTGCCTTGTAGTAAATATATATGCGCAAAAATTACCCTTTATAAGTGAAAATTATTTTTTGAAGAAATATTATTGCCAAAGGTTTTTAATCAAATTTATGCATTAGAAAAGCAACTATATGAACAGTATTCTCCTGATGTTATTAGTTATATTTTGAGAAGTTATGGGTGAAAGATTTTTCCTAGAGGTAGCATACACATGCACCCATACTCATATTCAACACACAGATATGCCTATAGCACAAAAGTAATGAAATATTACAGTTAACAGTTGAAATTCAAAAATTCTAAGCCATTCACCTTTCATAATCTTAAAATATATATGAAATAGCCAAGAAAGTAATTTGAAAAAATTACGCTTTATATATAGGAAGACAAGGAACACATTTGTCTTATGTAGAACAGCTTAAATTTTGAAGCTTAATGATTTGAAAAAATCACTCCACATGATTGCCAAATGCATGCTACCTTTTTCTACCTACTTTACTTTCTCCCTCAGAAGTAAGGAAAGGGTTACCATTGGCACCTGTACAAAAGAAAATCTATAATGTAGGGCAATTTTCAATGTGTGTCAATTTTAAAGGCTTGAAAACTATGCAATTTTATGGAAAGTGAATGGATTCATCCTTTTCATAATTTCAATGTCTTATTGAATCAACTCAAGCATTTAATCAATCATATTACAGGTAAGGCTAGCTACACTATGACTAAATTGCCAGGTTAACCTTCTGTTACTGTAATTGGCATAAAGTATTATCCAAATTGTGTGAAAGGACATTGACATAAAGTGTGCAACTTGGAATTCAGAAAAAGATAGCTGTGATGATGTTGTCCTAGGTCACAGGGAGAACAAGTTCAGAACATCCTATAATAAGTTTATAATTGACAAAAGAGATAGAAATAATGGCCTCTTACTACCATGGTGGGTCAGGTGAAGAAAACTGTAATGTGTTAGGGCATACTAGGGTGCGTTAGTTAAAGCATGGTTTGTAATCACCATAAATTACAGACATAAAGAAAAGTGCTTATACTAAGTTGATGCTTGGTTACTGAAGTGATAATGACAGAAAAATACATTTTTTGAGTGAGAAAAAATATACATGGGTTATAAATTTATAAAAGTTTAGGCAAATTTGCAAAGACAGAAAAGAATCAGAAGGAAAAGTTGTTTTATGAAAAACTATAGAGTTAAGATTGACATTTTTCTAGAGAGCTATTTTACCCCCAAAAGTGTTCAGATGGACAAATTATCTACTCTATAAAAGCGAAATATTAAAATTAACCATTTCTCCGAGACGGGTAAGCCACGCCCACCTGCCAATCAGAGCGGCTGTATGCAAATTAGCCCAGCCAACATGGCGGCCGCCACTCATGGACCTGAGTAAATGGCCCTTTCCATTGCGGCAGGAGGGAAAGTGAAGCTGCGCCCCTCAGCTCAGCTCCGATTAAACTGCCTCTAGCAAAACACAGCTTTGAAACAATATAACAATCATAGAATCCTCGGGAGCTGAAGGAAAGAGCAGCCCGGGGCCTCACCAGTAAAAGTAACAATTATTTCATTATAGACGCTGCGAGGTGAAGCAGAGGAGGCTTCGTTAGTTAGAAGGCCGCCTTAAAGGAACAGCGTATCAATTATAGAAGATAACCCCAGGCCTTCAAGGAACAGCATCAATTATAGGAGAGAAACCGCAGAAAGCTGCGTCCAGCCGGCCTTGCTGGGACGTTGGGTCAATGGGAGCTGTGGGCAGCCTTAAAGCCCCTCACCCAGGCTGGTCAGGCACGCCAGCAGGTGGACATCCCCCAAGGGGTCCCAGACTGCGAGAGGGCACAGGCCGGGCTGAGGGACCTCCCGAGTGCACAGAGCGGCTGCAGGGCAGGACAGCGCAGGACCCAGGACCCATGAGTGGGAAACAGGCGGCAGGGTTGGAGGGCACCGGGAAGCGGGTAAGAGGCGGCAGGGGGGGGGGTCTCGGCCTGCTTGGTGGCTGCCCAGGCCCTTTGAGGGGCATCAGGGAGCGGGTAAGCAAGGCTGCAGGGGCCGGGGTCCTGCTTGGCAGCTCCCCAGACCCCTTGGTGGCACAGGGAAGTGGGAAAGGAAGGCAGCAGGGGACGGGTGAGTGGGAAAGAGTTGGCGGCCTGCTTGGCGGGTTCCCAGGTCCCTTCCGAGGATCAGGGAGCAGGAAAAGGCTGGCCTGACCACAAGGCGGGGTCTTCCCTGCTTTCTGGTGGCTGGAGGAAGATGGGCAGTAGGCAAGCTTGGGAGGCAGGCCGCACCCAGCCCTGGCCACGCTCAAAAAAGAGAACAACATTCAGGGGAGGGCAAGAGTCTGAGAGATCAACATAGAGGGGGTGCCTGCTCCAAGCCTGGGGGCAGGCCCCTGGCAGGTAGACACACACAGGAGGACTGCTCCGAGCCTCAGATGTGGCTGGGGGCAGGTCCCCAGTGGTGACACACACACACACATACACACACAAAAGGCGCCTGGCAGATTGGGCCATCATAGGACATCCACTGAGGGGTCCCAGACTGTGAGAGGGCACAGGCCAGGCTGAGGGACTCCCTCCACCCCGAGTGCACAAATTTTTGTGCACCGGGCCCCTAGTATATATATAATTTAGTAAAAGAGAAACATGCAAATTGACTGCACCTCCCCTATGCCCCAAGCTACACCCACCAACCAATCAGAGCAACTATATGCAAATTAACCCATTTAATCTAATAAAAAAGAAACATGCAAATGTACCACACCTCCATTATGCCCCAAGCCATGCCCACCAGCCAATCAGAGTGACTATATACAAATTAATCCGACCAAGATGGCAGCTGGCAGCCACAGGGCTGGAGCAAGCGGAGACTTGGTTGCCCCAGTGGTGGAGGAAACCAAGCTCCCACCTGCTCTGGTAGGCTGTGGCCTCTGCTCAAGGCAACAAAGTTTCAATTATAGAATATAAATAAACCCCAGATACCTGCTTCCAGCCGGCCTCACTGGGAGTTTGGGTCACTGGGAGCAGTGGCCAGCCTGCAAACAGCCATCAGCCACTCAGGCTGGCTGCACCCTCATGGGGTGAGGGTCCCCAATGGGGGGCTTGGCCAGCCATTTGCCCCTCACCCAGACTGGCCAGGCACCCCAGTAGGACCCCTACCCTGAAGGGAATGAGGCCAGCCTGCAAATAGCCATCTGCCCCTCACCCAGGCTGACCAGCAGGACCTCCCACCCTGAAGGGGATGTGGTCAACCTGAAAACAGTCCTCAGCCCCTCACCCAGGCTGGCCAGGCACCACAGTGGGAACCCCACCCTGATCTAGGACACCCTTCAGGGCAAACCAGCTGCCCCCCACCCATGCACCAGGCCTCTAGCCTATATAATAAAAGGGTAATATGCAAATTTACCCTAACAGTAGAACCACTGGGAATGACTGGTCACTATGACACACACTGACCACCAGGGGGCAGACTGTCAATGCAGGAGCTGCCCCCTGATGCTCAGTGCACTCCCACATGGGGAGCTCTATGTAGCCACAAGCCAGGCTGACAACTGCTAGTATAGCGGTGGTGGTGGGAGCCTCTCCCACTTCCTCAGCAGTGCTAAGAATGTCTGACTGCAGCTTAGGCATTCTCCCCGCTGTCAAGTGGACATCCCCCAATGGCTCGTGGACTGCCAGAGGGATGTCTGACTGCAGCTTAGGCCTGATTGCTGAGGGAGCAGGCGTAAGCCAGCAGGTGGACATCCCCTGAGGGGTCCCAGACTGTGAGCATGCACAGGCCAGGCTGAAGGACAACCCTGAGTGCACAAATTTTTGTGCATGGGGACTCTAGTATGTATCTATATAAATAAAAATGTAAATGTTCTTTTCTTCAAAATCTCAAATCTCTGAAAGTTCTTCACTGATTGCTTTGAAATTTTGACACAATGTTGCATTTTAATATGCGTGTGTTTTTATATACCTACATTATATAGATGTCACACCTATGACATGTAAAAACATGTTTTTTTTGAAAAAAACAGGTAAAAACATGCTTTTTTGAAAAACAGTGCCATCTGTTGGACGTAAAAGCAACACATGCTACAAATTTAATATTATTCAGTCTAACATGCAAAGCCAGGCAGTCACATACAAGTCCATTGACACTGTTGTGGAAGCAGATGAAGCGGTTAATTATCCAACAGAATTGTAGAATTCATTCGATCTGCCAGGGATGGAATTCAATTGGGTTGCCAATTATCATGTATCAAAATATCAACCAGCAGGGGGCTGAGCCTTGGGCTGGGGCTGGGCTGAGGCTTGGGGCACAGGCGGCCATGGCGGTCCCTCCCATGACGGCGGCTGAGGGTTCCCGGGGAGTGTAGTGAGGGTGGGGGAATTTACTGGGCTCCTTTTTCCTCCAGTTTTTGGGTGTCTTGGAGAGGGCCCCTGCTGAAGGGAGTTGGGAGAAGCCAGGCCGCTTCGGGTGCGGGGTGCGAGGTTCAGGGCGCAGACCACCACTGGGGAGCAGAGGTGCAGACCAGCACAGGGGGAGGTCCAGGCTGCAGAGGCACACATGTGTGAGGCCAGACCAGCCAGGTAGGGCGGGGGTGGCAGTGTGCCAGGGGCAGCTGCCTGGGCGGGTGCATGGTATACCCACAAGCCTTGTGCAATTAAACATATTAGAAATGTGCACTTTCTCTTTTCTTTCTTTTCCATTTAACCAGACTGAGCTACAGCAACATGTGGCCAAGTACAGCTAATATATATACTAGGGGCCCAGTGCATAAAATTCATGCACTGGGGGGTGAGGGTTTCCTTAGTCCAGTCTTCCCTCTCTCACATATTAGGAGCCCTCAGGGGGTGTCCTACTGATGGCTTAGGCCCACTCCCTACTTCCCATGAGAGCGGGCCTAAGCCGCAGTCTGGCCTCACTTTGTGGGAGGTGACCAGGCTAATCAGGGGAAGCCACCAGCCCCATCACCTCACTGCTGCAGCCACTGCCAGTCACCACAGCCACCAAGGTGTTTTCATCAACATGGACTCCAGTCCCTTCATCATGAAGAAATAACAACTTTCTTTAGGTATTTTCAAGATGTGTCTTTCATAGGATATGGCATTTCTTTCATCTTCACCTGAAGATATGTTTCCATTGATTTTTAGAGAATGTGGAAGAGAAGGGAAAAACAGAGAGAAACATCAAAGTGAGAGAAACCCTTTGATTGGTTGCCTCCTGCATATGCCCCGACCTGGAATGGGCCTAGGTACATGCCCTTGGTCAGAATTGAACCCAGACCCTTCAGTCAGCAGGCTGAGGCATTATGCACTGAGCCAAACTGGTTAGGGCAGGAAATGACATTTATTAGCCCTTCAGCAGTGGACCTTCATTTTTTTTTCTCTAGGAGTGTGGTGGAAAAACTCTAGATGCCTTTTTGGATTCTTATTACCCAAATTACTAAGAATATTACCAATGGCATACAGGAAGCTTAGCCAATGAGCAGTCAAAAAAGGTGTTTCCTCTGTAATTCACTCTGATTACCAGCTCCACCCCTGCCCCTCCAATCCCAGCTTTACCCCTGCCCAGGCCTGTAACCTCTGGCCGAGGCTGTAGGACTGGGCAGAAGACTCCCAGACCCCTGTGATTGCCAGCTTCACAGAGCCCAGTCCTTTGCAATCACCAGCTCTAATCCTGCCCCCTGCCATCACCGGCTCTGCCCTTGCCCCACAGGCAGCCTCTGGCCAAGGCTGCAGGCCTGGGCAGGGCACCCCCAGACCCCTGCTTTGCCTGCTCCACCGGTGCCCAAACCCCTGTGATTGCAGGCTCCACTTCTGCTCTTCCGATTGCTGGCTCTGCTGAATCCAGGCCCCTGCGATCTCTGGCCTTGCCCCTGTTCAGGCCTGAGGCATCTGGCCTAGGCCTTATGCCTGGGTAGGGCATTCTCATACCCCTCTGATCACCGACTCTGCCCCTGTCCCCTCCAATCACCAGCTCCACCCTTGTCCATGCCTGAGCCCTCTGTTGAAGGTCTCTGACCTGGGCAGGGGACCCCCAACCCCCTCTGATCACCTGTTCTGCTCCTTGGGCACCCCGTCTCCCCCGCCACCTGGCTGGCTAACAGGCCTGACCACTTCAGTGGCAGGGCTGACCTAGACTAGGCACCGCCATCTTGTGGCTGTGGGTGTGGCCATCTTGTGGCCATGGGGGTGGCCATCTTTGTCATGGAATGATACCTGATCTGCATATTACTCTTTTATTAGATAGGATGGATATATATATATATATATATATATATATATATATATATATATATATACTAGGGGCCCAGTGCACAAAAATTTGTGCACTCGGGGTGGAGGGAGTCCCTCAGCCCGACCTGTGCCCTCTCACAGTCTGGGACCCCTCAGTGGATGTCCTATGATGGTCCCAGTCTGCCAGACACCTTTTGTGTGTGTGTGTGTGTGTGTGTGTGTGTGTGTGTGATCACTGGGGACCTGCCCCAGCCCCATCAGAGGCTCAGAGCAGTCCTCCTGTGTGTGTCTACCTGCCGGAGGCCTGCCCCCAGGCACACCATGGAGGCTTGGAGCAGGCACCCCCTCTATGTTGATCTCTCAGACTCTTGCCCTCCCCTGCATGTTGTTCTCTTTTTTGAGCGTGGGCAGGGCTGGGTGCTGCCTGCCTCCCAAGCTTGCCTACTGCCCATCTTCCTCCAGCCACCAGAAAGCAGGGAAAACCCCCCTCGTGGTCAGGCCAGCCTTTTCCTGCTCCCTGATCCCCGGAAGGGACCTGGGAACCCGCCAAGCAGGCCTCCAACTCTTTCCCACTCACCCGTCCCCTGCTGCCTTCCTTTCCCACTTCCCGGTGCCGCCAAGGGTTCTGGGGAGCTGCCAAGCAGGACCCCGGCCCCTGCAGCCTTGCTTTCCCGCTCCACGATGCCCCGCAAAGGGCCTGGGCAGCCACCAAGCAGGCCACTGGCCCCTTGCCGCCTCTTACCCGCTTCCCAGTGCCCTCCAACCCTGCCGCCTGTT
>PVJC01007087.1:41437-52789 GCA_004026665.1 Murina feae
GTCCCTCAGCCCGGCCTGTGCCCTCTCGCAGTCTGGGACCCCTCGGGGGATGTCCACCTGCTGGCGTGCCTGACCAGCCTGGGTGAGGGGCTTTAAGGCTGCCCACAGCTCCCATTGACCCAACGTCCCAGCAAGGCCAGCTGGACACAGGTTCTGGAGTTTTTTCTCCTATAATTGATACTGTTCCTTGAAGGCCTGGAGTAATTGATACACTCTTCCTTTAAGGCGGCCTTCTAACTACTAACGAAGCCTCCTCTGCTTCACCTCGCAGCGTCTATAATGAAATAATTGTTACTTTTACTGGTTAGGCCGGAGCTGCTCTTTCCTTCAGCTCCGGAGGATTCTATGGTTGTTACAATGTTTCAAAAAGCTGTGTTTCGCTAGAGTCAGTTTAATCGGAGCTGAGCTGAAGGGCTCAGCTTCACTTTCGCTCCTGCCGCAATGGAAAGGGCTGTTTACTCAGGTCTGTGAGTGGCGGCTGCCATGTTGACTGGGCTAATTTGCATACAGCCGCTCTGATTGGCTGGTGGGCGTGGCTTACCCTGTCTCGGAGAAACGGTTAATTTTAATATTTCACTTTTATTAGTTTATATATATATATATATATATATATATATATATATATATTTATGTCATATTGAGAAAGAATGTACGTTTGAGAAAATATATGAACTAAATTTTCAAGTGTCATAAGTGTTTCCATAGGCCAAAACTAGAAGTAGCCAAATTAGTCAAATTTGATACTATTTTTCATATGAAACTTCTTTAAAAATCCCCAGTTTGGTAATTATTTTTATAATTATGACATCTACTTCCATCATTTTTAGTTCTTAAGATAGTATATATTTTTAAAAAATATATACTTGAGTTTTTAAAATTGATTTCAGAGAGAGGAAGGGAAAGGGAGAGAGGGATAGAAACAAGAGAGAATTATTGATTTGCTGCCTCCTGCATGCCCTCTATTGGGGATTGAGCCTGCAACACAGGCATGTGCCCTGACTGGAAATTGAACCCACAACCTTTTGGTATACTGAACAATGGTCTGATCAACTGAGCCACCTGGATGGCAGTGCTATTCTTTTTTTGAAAATTAATCTAAAACAAGCATAATAGTATACCTTTCTTATGGTGTATTGCTTCTATTTTCTGGACATTAAGTTTCTTACTAGCTTCAAAAACATCATATTATCATATGCCTTTATTACTCCAGATACTATACATGTTTTCATTTAACTTAGTTTTTTTTATTTGGAAAAGTTTCTTTTGGGTGATGGCTATTGAGGGGAGGGAATAAGGAGGCAAGTTATATAACTAATTTTCATAGATTAGGCTGTGAGAAAGTAGCCACAGTTTTATTTAACTAGCATCAATAAATGCAATAGTATATATTATACACACTAATAATAATCCTGTTCTGCAAAGTGGCCTACAACTGGCAAAAGAAATAATTTACTTACTCTCCAATGTCAGTGAAATTTGGGGATGATCTCAAAAAGCAACATCCTGGGAAGGACTTTAAATGAAAAAGCAAGCACAGAGCTGTGTACATTAATAGTATAACATGTAATAGTATAACATTCTCAACCCTTCCATTTAACTAATGGCTTATAAGATTCCAATACCCTTCTCATAGAGGTTCCACAAATTCAATGAGCCCTGCTGGGTTTCTGAGACTCTCTGATGAAACAAGTACTGATCTGCATGTGATCTGGACTGGACTTGGTCTGGGCTTAAATATTGATTGGCTCAGTCATCAGAAATTGGAAAATTATTTATTTTCAAGCAACTTAATATGATGGTCCAGGCTACTGGGTCCATAGCAGGACATTGGGACATAGCAGTTCTTACATATTACATTTTTGGAGAGTTACATTATTTTTTTTTCATAATGCATTGCTTAAAATCACTTTAAACAATTTTGCCAAAATCTTCAAATTTAGAGAAACAATAGTATTTTTAGGGATAAGTTTATATTATTATGAGTGGAACAACTTGATTAAACTAAGATTTCAGGATCCAACCCATGACAAGAGGATGCTCAACCAATTGAACCACATCAGCCAGGGCTTCTGGGTATCCTTTTAAATTACTAGAGTCTGTCTTAACCTTTGCTATCAGACCTAACAACAATGCTTGATTTGATTTGATTTGGCTCTGAGAACTCTAGGCCTGAGATAAGGACCTGACTGAGGTCCTGACTGACCTACAAGGAACTGTGGGAAACTGCCCTTAGATTGAGGCCTCATGGCTTAAGAGAAAGCCAGTCAGAACTCTAGGTACTTTAATGTTGGTGAAGTGTTGAAACTAACCAACATTTGGAGTTTGCTCACACTGATTGTGTAAGCACCTCAGTTTCCTTATCCTATCTAATAAAAACGTAATATTGAAATTGACCATCTCTTTGGGATGTCTAAGCCACGCCCACCAGCCAATCAGAACGACTGTATGCAAATTAACCCAGCCAAGATGGAGGCCACCACTCCTGGAGCTGAGTAAACAGGCAGCGTCCTTTGCAGCAGGAGTGAAACTGTTTGCGGGCTGTCTGGCCTTCTCCCAGCTCCAGGCAAGAACATATTTGCAACAATGTCTCAATGATAGAAGCCTCGGGAGCTGAAGCAAACAGCAGGCCGGGCCTGACTACTAAGGGTAACATTGTTTCATTATAGAAGCCACAGGCTGAAGCAGAGAGGAGGCTTCATTAACTGCCTAGGCCTCACCTTAAAGGAACAGTGTATCAATTATAGAAGATAAATAAACCCCAGTAACCTGCTTCCAGCCAGCCTTGCTGGGACATTGGGTCAATGGGAGCTGTGGGAAGCGTGAAATGGCCACACCCTACTGGGGGCTTGGCCAGCCTGCAAACAGCCATCAGCCCCTCACCCAGGCTGGCCAGGTACCCCAGTAGGGACCCAAAACCTGAAGGGGCTGTGGGCAGCCTGAAAGTCTGAAAACAGCCCTCAAGCCCATACCCAGGCTGGCCACACCCCAATGGGGTGAGGGTCCCCACTGGGGGGCTTGGCCAGCCTGAAAACAGCCATCAGCCCCTCACACAGGCTGGCCAGGTACCCCAGTAGGGGCCCAAAACCTGAAGGTGCTCAAAACCTGAAGGCGCTGTGGGCAGCCTGAAAACAGCCCTCAGCCCATCATCCAGGCTGGCCGCACCCCAATGGGGTGAGGGTCTCCACTGGGGGGCTTGGCCAGCCTGCAAACAACCATCAGCCCCTCACCCAGGCTGACCACGCATGCCAGCAGGTGGACATCCCCAGAGGGGTCCCAGACTGCGAGAGAGCACAGGCCGGGCTGAGGGACCTCCTGAGTGCACAAATTTTTGTGCACTGGTCCCCTAGTTTACAATAAAAGAGGAGTGGTTACTGATTTTTAACACCCTTTTAAGCACTAAAATTACAGACTTTCAGGACTCTGTCAAGAGATTGCCTTGGTATTATCACTTTACAACTAACAAGAATGCCAAAGACCAGCAAGGACTCTCAGCAGTTAGAGGAAGCAGTAAATGATTAGTTATTTTCTTTGTTTATGATGCTGAAACTGCTTAGCCCAATTGTACCTGAAGTTCACAGAATGTGAGGGTCAGAACAGATTAGGTAACTACTCCACACTCCAGACCTACAAGTAAGATATCTCAGGGGAGATGGTAGAAAGACACAAGGTACTCTTACTACCCAAAATAAAATTAGACCAGTAATGCTTAAGATCTCTGTATTGTTCCTCTGGTGAGTATTTCTTTCCTGTGCTTGAATAAGTTGATTAGTTGAGTGGCCCTACCCAGGATTATTCAACTGTAAGACAAACAACCAGCGAACCAATATGTCAAAAATCAAATCAGTGACCTGTGGAAGAGAATGATTTTGTGCTTATCTGTAACTAGAGGCCCTGTGCACAAATTCATGCATGGGTGGGGTCCCTTAGCTGGCCTGCAGGGATCTAGTCAAAACCCGCAGTCCAGCACTGCCTGTAGCTCATACCTGCCTCTCCCGCTCATCCTGGTCCCACTGTACCTGCCTTGGGCTCACACCCAATCAGTTTCTATCAGGGGGAGGCTTGTGCTGCTGAGGCAGTGCTCACTAGCCATAAGCCCTGTGTCTGATGCTCTCCCAAGGGGAGTGGCCTGAGGGATCGGGCTAAAATCGGCTCTCCAACATCCCACTAGGGGTCCTGAATTGCAAGAAGGCACATGCCAGTGTGAGGGACTCCACTGGTGCACAATGTGGTGGGGAGGGACCACAGGAGGGCTCCAGGGCATGTCTGGCCCATCTCGCTCAATCCTGATTGGCTGGACCCCAGCAGCAAGCTAACCTACCACTCGGAGCATTTTCCCCTGGTGGTCAGTACACGTCATAGTGAGCCGTTGAGCAGCCTTAGCATATCATTAGCCTATTATGCTTTGATTGGTTGTTCAGTTGTTCTACCTTTCAGTCTATTTGCATATTACCCTTTTATTATATAGGACAATTAAAGCTTACTGTGCTAATTAGACTGGACATCCTTCAGGATGACCTTCTGGATGAAGTCAGGGCTGCAAGGAAAGCTTGGGTCCTGGGTGCCTGCTGGCAGCCGAAGGAAAGCCTGGGTCCTGGAGGGAAGCCGAAGCTGGCAGCTAGGGGAAGGAAGGCCTACTCTTGCATGAATTTTGTGCACTGGGACTCTAGTACAATAATAAATGTAAAAACATGGGATTATTGACTACTATACCTTAGTAAGAACTTATAATCATCATAAAGTCAATTAAATGTCAAAAAGTGTTGTAACACTAATAATTTTTTCACTTCTAGTGAAAAATTCCTACCAGTGAAATACTGTCGGGGTTTCTAATAAAGTTATAGTTTTTGAAATAACTTTCTGATTTTTATATTATCACTCAAGGGCACATTAAACTGCCTTAACTGGTTTGGCTCAGTGGACGGAGCATTGGCCTTCAGACTCAAGGGTCCCAGGTTCGACTCCAGTCAAGGGCATGTACCTTGGTTGTGGGCACATCCCCTGTAGGAGGTGTGCAGGAGGCAGCTGATTGATGTTTCTCTTTCATCAATGTTTCTAACTCTCTATTCCTCTCCTTCCCTCTTTGTAAAAAATCAATAATATATATTTTAAAAAAATAAAATAAACTGCTGAACAGAGCTGGTTAACAGTCCATCCTCTGTACTCCCATGTCATCTGACCCATACGCCTGCTAAACTCCTAAAGGCACTTTAGTAGTATAATTATTAGTTTTCTTGTTTGTTTATTCATACAATTCAGTAAGTTATTTCACCAAAGGAGATGCATTTTGTTCATTCATACCTCTTTAGCATATAAAAATGCAACTTAAAAATGCCACAATTCTCATTTAAAATAAGCGTAATTACTATTTTGGTTAATTTTTGTTTCCTTATTTTTATACTTACGTGGTTACATTTGACTTAGAGCTCTTATATTAGATTGTCCATGAGTATCACCCATGGAACTTAATAAAATGCATATTTCTAGTTTCTGCTAATATATCTGGATTTAGTGAGACTGGGAGATGGCCCCTACAGTTAATTTTAATAAACACCTTAGGCAATCAATCTATTTACCACTTTATGAGATATGTCACACTAGACTTTTTAATAGGTGGAAGTCACTCATGGACTCTCATTTCTACTAGAATTTATAGAAGATGCTACTCCAAACTCTGCCTCTTTGGCATAAGATTATGCTTGGATTTCAAGAGTGATTTCTGTTTCTGGGCCTAAACTCTGTTAGGTATTTGGTAGCAGTAATTTCAGAAATTAAGCTCTTTTTAAACCTTATTTCCTGAGCATATGTACTTAATAATAATTTGCCTGTGTTAAATATGTTTGGGTCTTGAGCATAAATGCCACACTCCATTTGAGTAAGACTATTGGCTGCATAAGTAGAAACAAATTTCTTTTTTTTTTCCCTTACACTTCATTATCTTTTAACTTACAAAAAAAACGTGAGTCATGCTGCGGAAACAAATGTGATCATTATTGGTACTTAAGCATTCTTAATGGAAAATATTTTTTTTTTCTTATGCCTTGCATTTTTTTCTGTTACTTGCCCTCCAGCTTATGTGTTTGTATTTTGTAAGATACCTTTAGGGTTATTATAAACAGATAGCTCACTGATAATGACAATGGCAGCCTTGAAATTCTGGGACGTTTCTAGTAATACATCATTGAAGCAGAATTTTTGGACTGGAACCAAGATTCTTCATCCGCTGGAGTCGAAGAATGAATTCATGGACGAAAGATGGTACAGCAAAGGTGGAAATGTATTAAAGAACAAGAACAGACTCCCACGTGGGGAGGGGGAAGAGTCCCACAGAATGGACTCCCACGTGAGGAGGGGAAAAGGTCCCACTGAGTTCCTTTTCCCCATGGGTCATAAAGGCTGCAGATTCCGGTGCCTTGATATCCCCTCTGAGTGGTCACTGTTCCCTGAGACTGGTCACTGTAGTAACTCCTGAATTCAAAGGTGAAACCTCACATGGGACATGTGACCCCCCCCCCACCCCCCCCCCCCCAGCTTTCTTCCATATTGTTTTCCTATTCCCTTTGGGCTTTCTTCTTCTCCTGGATGAAGGGCTTCCTTCCCTTTATTTTGTAAATATAGACCTTTTGCTGTTCCCAGCTCCCTCATTCTATGGAAATGTACCTGTTTCCGCTTTTCAGCTCCCCTATTTTATGGAAATTAACCTGCTGCTCTGTAGCCCTGTGCTTCTTCCAGGGTCCCCTTGATTTCTAAAATTCCCTAAAAGCTATCTTTTTCATCCCTAAAAATTCCTGTTTCATCATGGAGCAGTGTTTCATTTCTCTTGTTAGATATTTTCGTGGTGTACTATTGAGTCCAGGAGCTTATTCATTTCATTTATTTATGTTTTTAGTGCCTTTGAAAACAAAATGTGGAGTTTTGAGTCAGAGTTTGTGTCTCCCAATATCAAAGAATGAAGTTGTGCACAAAAACGGTTAATGGAACTGATGTTTATTGAGAGAAGCCAGTCCTGGAAAAGGTGCAGCTGGAGTTCTAGGAGCAGCCTAGTGTCCAGAGCTTCCTTTCCATGTTATAGTCAGGGGTAGTTCAGGTCCAAGCTAATTGAAGTCTATTACTCCATGTGTGGAGGCCCATGTGGCTATTGGTTTATACACCTAACTGCATTGTGATTGGGTTTCTGCATGCTGCCTGTCTTAGCGATATCCACACATTTTAAAGTGCATGCCTTTGGCACACAGTCTTCCTTCTTCACCCAGTTGGGGTGTCTTAGTGATTCTGCTTCATTGGGTTCTTGGGTTTTACTTTTCCTTCATGTGGTCCTGTCCCTATTCACCTAGCTTTCTTCTGTCTCACTTTGACTAGAAAGCAAGCACTTAGGTGTTTTAGAAAAGTTCTATATTGTTGAGTCATGGCAACTATTATATTTGCCCAAACAATGCAAATCATGCCAGCTACAGGGATTGGTTCTCATTTTTGCAACTTTATAGGAGGTCTGACTTTTTTGTCACTTATAATGAATGGTACCTTCAAGAGCCTGCAAACAGTGAACATCTTTTAAAAGATGTTAGTATAGAACTCAGGTAATAAACAAATGGTTGAGAGTGCATAGTTACATTGTTAGTTTTAATAAAATATAAAGGTCCAAAGGGAGAGGCAACAAGCTTTTATTTGAAACTAGGGGCCAGGTGCACAAAAATTTGTGCACTTGGAGGTCCCTCAGCCCAGTCTGTACCCGCACAACCTGCCGCCTGCCACCCGCACATCACGCTCCACCCACCCCACACACCCCACCCGCCACCCTCTGATCTCCCTCCCACCCACCCACACATCCCACTCACCCTGATACTTGCACTGCACTGGCCTCCAGGGCTGCCGGCTGCCATCTTGCCTGGGCTAATTTGCATACAGCCATTCTGATTGGCTGGTGGGCGTGGCATAGAATCCAGAAGAAATGGTCAATTTCAATATTACGCTTTTATTAGTTTAGATTCAAAAGAATAGCTCATTGGGAAGCACTAATTCAGGTAGAAAAATAAGTAGTGCTCAGATAAAGGAGAAACGGCAAGAAATATTTATAGAGAAAGGGAAGGGAAACAATTACATGAATAAAAGAAGAAATTCTAAGGGTGTTAATGAGGAGGAAGCTGGTCGTGCAAGGAATGTCAGGCCATAAAATTGAACAAAACCCTGTCCTGTGGGAGGGCAGGGGGCTTTGTTCTGAGCCAGAAACCTAAGAACACCTGGGGGAAAGGTAGATGGACAGAATACTGCCTTCAGGGCCTCAGGGAAAGGGAGTATACTTGCAAATCAATGAACTCAAGGGGCAGTTATAAGGCAAGTTTCTCCCCTGCTACTCCCACTCTGATTAGGATTTGGATCAATCCCTGAGTCCGTGAGTGTTTTCAAAGTGTCACTTAGTTTTTTTGGTCTTTCTGCAACATTAATAAGCTAAGGAAGGGATTTCTATAGGTGCAGATAAGCTAACAGTGACGTTAATTATAAAGAATGTCTTTAATGTTCAGTCCCTTATCATAACACTTATTTGAAATAAATGTGCTTTAGGGCCATTGGAAGGATTATTTTGCCCAGTTTTACATTCTCAAAGTTTGAGGAGTAAAATGTGCAAACTTTGACTGGAATGGCAGCTCCAACTCCATTTTAAAATGGCTCAATTTGTATTATTTTTGTACATTAAAATTAGAGAAAGTCTATATTTTAACACAGTGTTATTTAAAGAAAAAAATTTTCCCCTAACAAATCAGCACCAGGTATTAGACCTGTGGGGTCAGACAAGACCTGCTTTCAGCAAACTTCATACTTGAGTTCTGGCTAGGAAAGAATTCAGAGCCATGACTCAAAATATACAAGAATGTTGGTTTAGAAAATCACGGAGGTAGAAGAAATAACTTGTAGAAGAAATGGGCTTAGGAAACCAGTTATGATGGTAAAGCAAGGGCCCTTGGAGTTTAGGAGTGAAGAAGGTAAAAGTGATGAGCCTGAGGGGAGAAGGAGGGGAAACTCTCAGGAGGTCTTCTGGATGGAAAGCAAGCTCCAGTCTTCTGTCCCAAGGGTTTTAAGGGTGGAGTCATCAGGGGAAGTCCCAGAGGAAGATCTTTTTATTTTGTTTCATTAAGGTGACCAGATTTTAACATTGGTAAAGCAGGACACCATTGACGGGGGGAGTTCTTTTTTTATTTTTATTACTTAAAATATTACAAATGTTACCAAAAAAATGGAGAAGAACCAAGCAATGCTTAGAGAGATGGAGTTACATTTATTACGCGTGGGCCCAGAGGAAAATGTTTCTCAAATTCTGGGTGAAATCACACAGGAAGTTTCCTGTATTATATGATTTTACCTTCTTTGTCTCCCAAATATGTGTTTGTTTGTTTTTTTTCCCCGGTTCCCTTTGCAAGTTCTTAAAGGGCCCTATGTGCTGGGGCGTTGAGACCTCAACCAAAGGCTTGGCCTGACGCCAGCACTGATAACTTTGTCTGGAGAAGGTTGAATGGCCTCTCTGAAATGGGAGTAGTCTTATTTTTATTTAAGCCAGAAAGCATTTACGGAAGCCAGAAATAGCAGGATTAAAATTTTAAAGTTTTTATATAAGATGGATGCATCACAAAGAGTAGTACATATGTCTCTCTTTTTTTCCCCCTTTGACCTTCCCCCGTCCTCCCCTACCCTGACGGGGGGTGGGGTGGGGGAGGTTCTTGATTAAAAATTTGGTCTACATGGAGCAAGAAAAATTTTCATAGAACACAAAAATAGTATTGTAATATATTTTTTAAAATTTCAACACAGGTATAATTTACAAATATAATAAAAAAATTATGAATAGTATTATTTTATTCTTTGGCATATTTCTCATTTGAGTGAATTTTTTTAGTAGATTGCTGTCATTGTTTAAAAGGTCATGACATTTTTCACAAGAATTTGTTAAATTATATTTCACACATAAAATAGCTCTCAAAGTCTCAACACTTAATTGTGATTTTTCTGATCGCCACACTTTATTTACCGTAGAAAAAAACGTGTTCAGCCGCAGCATTAGTTCCTGGTAAGGACAGCGCATTATTATTTTAAGTTTAATTTTAGTCCCATATTTATTTCTAAATAATAACAATACTAACTTGTATTATTTTTCCTCTGAATTTGCTGTAACGTAAGTCGTAAGTGTCACTTTCAAGGCCGGCGCTAGACTTTTTGCCGCCACTATAAAATATAAATAATATGAGTACTGTCTGTCTGCTAAATTCAAGAAAATTTATGTATTTATGAAATAAATAAATAAATTACTTACCTGAATTATCTGAATAGCTGCTTTGTAATGACATCACTTGTTCAACTAGCTTACTAGCACGCAGTACAATGTGTATCATCTGAGAGACAGTTACAAAATGTTTTCGTCATTGCCAGTCCCAAAAAATGCCATTGTTCATTAAGTCCAAACAATGGTGGTCGAATTCTAACAACTGATCAGCAATGCGAACTTTGATAAGTAGTTCTCGATAATCAGTTCTCAACAATTATTTGTTATTATTAAAGTTTAACACTATAAAATTAACAAAAATAATACAAAACTCATATCCTGGCTAAATAGCCACATGGCTGCCAAAAACTGTATTTTCCCTTCCCTGTCTCCTGCCGTTCCCTAGCTTGTCATGCATTCTTCCCAAAAATCGGGACATTTTTAAAACGCCGAGGGATGTGGGACAAATTGTTAAAAATTGGGACTGTCCCGCCAAAAGCGGGACGTCTGGTCACCTTATGTTTAATACATTTTTATTGATTTCAGAGAGGAAGGAAGAGGGAAAGAGAGATAAAAACATCTCTAAAGAGATAGAATCGTTGATCAGCTGCTTCCTACTTGCCCCCTACTGGATATCAAGCCCACAACCTAGACATGTGCTCTGACAGGGAATTGAACCATGACCTTCCGGTTCATAGGTCAACACTCAACCACTAAGCCACACTGGGAGAGAGCTAACTTGAAACTCAGGCAGATAGGGCAGGGTCTAGTGGGAAACAAAGGCAGGTGGAACATAGGCAGGGGAGACACAGCAGTTTGAGCAGCCTAACCACAGAAACCAACCAAGCAGAAATAATCAGATGTTTCTGGACTCAAAGTGGGAGTCATGGGAGACCAAGGGAGGGCCTGTGGCAACGAGGTGTACGACAAACACATAGAAACAGAGAAAGTTCATCATAGGGAGAGAGAGAACACATCGAAACAGGGCAAGTTCATCATAGGGACAGATACAGAGCACATGGAAACAGGGCAAGTTCATCATGGGGAGAGAGAAAGAACACATGGAAACAGGGCAAGTTCATCATGGGGAGAGAGAAAGAACACAT
>PVJC01007088.1:0-52672 GCA_004026665.1 Murina feae
GCGGTCTCACTAAATTTATCAGCAGTCTCTAGAAATTTCTTGAAAAAACCTAATAACCGTGGTTTTGAACTCTATATCCTGTCGTTTTCTTTTCTCCATTTCTGTCATTTGTGGCCTGCTTCTTTGTCTCCGCATTTTGGCTGCGTCCCTTGCTGAGTTAGGCGATCACTGAGAGAGATTAACCTCTAAGCCACTTGGTTATGAGAGTCAGCTGTGTCTACAGTGGGAGAACTTCTGTGCTGGAGACACCCTTATGGGGCAAGAGTTGTTTCAGTGGGGCTTTTATGCTCACTGCATCTGCCCCGAGTGTGTTCCTTGTGGATTTGTTTTGTTTAGGTTAGTACCACTCTGGCCACTGGGTGGAGCTGGCTTCTGTATCTTTAAGGAGGTGTTGGGTTAGCCTTTGCCTTAGGCTACTCAGCCTTTTATATGCAAAAGCCTCTGACGCAGCTTGGGAGGGGCGGGGCCTCGGGGAGTTTGCAGGGCGGGGCGGAGCAAATAGCTATGGCACTTCTCAGCCCTGCGCTGAGAGACACCAGGTCTCTGTGTCCCACAGTAATTGCTGCAAGCAACGCTGAGAGAAACCCGCTTTGGGTTTCCTCCCAGTGCCAGTCAGTCCCCCTTCTCTGGGTGTCTGGGTCCTCAGAAACTCACCTGGAACTGGAGTTCAGAGCCGCTGGGAACTTGTGGCTCTCTCCGTTTTGGAAAAGAACCGCGACCTCCGGCACCAGCCCTTTCCCCGAGCCCTGTGCGCGCGCCTCCGTACCTCTGTACTTTGCTTCCACCGCTCCTCTGAGTCTCAGACTCTTTTCTAGTTGTAGGATTTTCACTCAGCCAGCCTTTCTGTGGGTGCGAGTGGTGTCCGTGTGTTCTTTTCGAGGTTTTTCTGAAATAGTTTTTCACGGCTGCATTTACGGTGTTTACCTTATGCCGCCATCTTGCTGTGTCCATCAAAAAAGTTTTAACATTACAGTTAACAATGACAGAAAAGGAAAACCTGTTCAATTAAAGATAGGCTCCCAGCTATGCGACAATTTTTGCGTGGTTGTAAAATATTTTTATTGCATGGTAGTGCAATAAAGATTTTTAAATCAACCATAGCTATCAGAAGTTAGACTAAGTCACTTTTAAAAGTCTTAATTAGGAATTACATGTAGCCACTTCAAGAATAAAATCATATATGTAGCAAAATTATATTAATTGTAGCAAACTTACAAGTACTTTAATATTTGACAACTTTTGAGGCTTAAATTTAGTATTTAATGTCTTTCCAAACACTGTATGGATTTTATATTAATTTTGAAACAGAAAAAAATCATGAGGTTTTGGTTTTGTTTTTTGTTGTTGTTATGTTTGTTTTTTGTACCAAGCTCCACATAGATATCTGTTCCTGAATCCCCTGAAGTTTACCCCAGAATGTAGGATAATTTTTTGTTATGAATCATAACTTGAAAAGATGGAACATGCCTTAGAGACCTTTGTAGGCATAAACAAATGCATTTTTGTTTATGTGTATATACATTATCATATATTTATAAAATTATATTTATGTAAAACCATATTTTAATACGTATTTATTGTAAATATAAAATTATATAGTTTTACACCAGTGGAATGATAGTACACATATAACCGACTTTTTTTTCTTTAAACATAAAGTTTACTCTTCTTATAAGTAACCATAGAAATATGTCATATTTAAAAATAGCTGTAGGTATTTCGTATAGTATGGCTGTATCAATGACCTGTAAATTATATTATCAGTTTCCTGTTAATAATAGGGTGTTTCCAGATTTTTTTTTTACTTTTGGTATCACCAGTAATGTTACAATTGATATTTGCAGAATAAATTCCTAGAAGTGAAATTGTGGCATCAAAAGTTATGTGATCTAAATTCTTGAGAGACACTGAAATTCTAGTATGCTTTAGCAGCATTTTATTCTCTGACATACAGTTTCAGAGGTGGCCTGCTTTCCCACACAATTTCCAGTGGTCTTTTAAAATCAGAGAGTTGGACAGTACTATCTTCTTTCTTCAATTGTGGGCAAGAAAATAAGAGAGAGATAGGAGAAACGAGATTGCTCAGACTAAGTAATTTGATCAATGCTTATCTGCAGGATACAACATAGGAACTTAATAGAAATTTAGCTCTTAATGTGGGAAATTTTGGTAAGTAATTTTGATAGGAAAACCAACTTTGCCTTCACTTCAAGAGTGTTTTAGCCATTATTATAATGAACACCCTGGAAAGGCAAATTATAGAACACAGATCACAGGAGTGAGAACTAGCAGATGTGCAGCACAGGCTTATATATCATTGGTCTTATATAAACATTTTGTATATAATTAATGGTGTGATTTGGGGCAAATCATTGAACTGTTTAGCCCTTTTATGTCTATTTCCCATATTTATAAATACAGGGTTTAGGACCTTAACATGTTAAAAAATGTTATGAATCTAGGAAAGTTTAAATTCAATTAATACTGCTATTGATGAGGATTTCCAAAGTAAAACCTTCTGATTTTAATTCTCCAGTAGGTGGTGATATTAAAACACCCAAAATAATTGCTGATCTAGTAGCTGACAGCAACTCTCCTCTTAGGATTCATTCTAGAAGTACTCTGTCTTTATAGTAAAACTAGAGGCCCAGAATGAATTCGTGCATGGATGGGGTCCTTCAGCCTGGTGATTGGGGCCAATTGGGCTGCCTCGCTCAGTCTGTGGGGAGGGACTATGGGAAGCTGGCTGTGGGAGCGCACTGACCACCAGGGTGCAGCTCCTGCATTGGGCGTCTTCCCCCTGGTGGTCAGTGTGCATCATAGTGACCAGTTAACTGATAGTTTGGTCTCTTAGGCTTTTGTATATATAAATTTTAATGTGATAAAAGGAGTGTATTTATATAATTTATTATGTTACATTTATATAGTCACTTAGGATACCAATTGATTGCTAATCTGGTTTTTAGTGTAGAGAAATCAAATTCCAAATCCAGTTACTTCAGATGACATGATTTTCAATCTCTCATAGTTTCTTTAATTCAATTAATTTTGTAAACAGTTTGGTTTTTTATTGATAAATTTATTTAAGTAGAAGACTAAGAGTGGGTATAGGTTGAATATTGTTTATTTAACTGAAACATTAAAAGTACTGTATTAGAAGGAGAACCTCACATAAGTTCTCTGGATACCTTGTTTGAAAGTCAGCTTTTACTGTTTGTATAATTATATAGAAAATCAAAGACATCAACCAAAACATTAGAAGTTTAAAAAGTGCAAGATGCCCTAACCAGCTTGGCTCAGTGTATAGAGTGTCAGCCTACAGACTCAAGGGTCCCAGGTTTGATTCCGGTCAAGGGCATGTACCTTGGTTGAGAGCACATCCCCAGTGGGGAGTGTGCAAGAGGCAGCTTATCAATGTTTCTCTCTCATCGATGTTTCTAAATCTCTATCCTTCTCTCTTCCTCTCTGTGAAAGATCAATAAAATATATTTAAAAATAAATAAAAACTAAAAAGTTGCAAGATTTTAAATGTAATCTTTAAAAAATCAATTGCAGCCCTAGCCGGTTTGGCTCAGTGGATAGAGCATCAGCCTGTGGACTGAAGGGTCCTGGGTTCAATTCTGGTCAAGGGCATATGCTCAGGTTGTGGGCTTGATCCCCAATAGGGGGCATGCAGGAGGCAGCCAATCAATGATTCTCTCTCATCATTGATGTTTCTATCTCTCTCTCACTCTCCTTTCTTCTCTAAAATCAATAAAAATATATTCAAAAAGATCAATTGCACACTTACATTAATGACATGTAGTTAAATAATGAGGAAACAAATGTGATGACAACAAAAGCAATAAATAGTGATTTATCTTGAAACAAAAAATATATATTAATAGAATATAATAAAACCTTAATAGGGAAATAAATTAAGATGTTCATAATTACAGAGATTAAATATGGTACATGAAAATACTATTTATGCTGTAAATAGATAAAATGCAAATATACATTGGGAGTCCATATGCAACATATTAATACAAATTAACAATAGTAAAATCCTATTTTCCCAATAAGAAAAATCAGGAAGTACATAATTTTTTAAAAGATAATAATAATGATTGACTTACTCTATAAAATTTCCAAATATATGATAAAACTTTTGTTAAAATTAAATGGTAAGTGGAAAACAATGGAAAGGTGATCATTAAAATAGAAGAAAAACATTTTAGAATAGATTATGATAAAAATTTTTCACCACCAAAATATAACATTTACAGATCCTTATATAAAATATGTATCCTATCTAATAAAAGCGTAATATTAAAATTCACCCTTTCTTCGGGATGCCTAAGCCATGCCCACCAGCCAATCAGAGTTACTGTATGCAAATTAGCCCAGCCAAGATGGCGGATGCCACAGCCCTGGAGAAGCTGCATACCAGGGTCCAGCAGGGCAGACGGAAGACCTCTGCCTCAGGAGCCGGGGGGTGGGAGGAGCGAGCTGGCCAGTGGCTGCAACCGCTGGCAGGAGGAGCGAGCAGCCCCAAGGCCGTGGCCTGGAATCGATCATTGCGGGGCACACACATGGAGGCTAGGCAGCCGTGTGTGTGCTCCGCCATGGATTCCAGGTGGCAGCCGGGGACGGGAGGAGTGAGCCCACCCCCGCCCGGAAGCTGCAGCCTAGAAAGAGATTAGGCCTCAGTGTGTGTGCCCCTGGCCATCCAATCGCTTTCCAGGCGGAAGCCAAGGGGAGCCAGGAGATGGAGAGATGGGCAGGGGGCAGGCGGAGCAGCAGCCAGGGAGAGTTTGGGGGGGAGTAACCAAGTGGGGGAGGGGCGGAACAGGATGGAGGGAAGAACTTTATAAAAGAGTCAGTGGACAGCAGAGTTAAAAAAAGAGGATGTATGAGTGAACTGTACGGCCTATAATGAAAACCAAGTATAGTTGTGTACTGGGGACAGATTTTAAAAGTAGCAGTCAGAAAAGAAAAAAAGATAAATGATAGTGGATAATTAGGCAGGTAAATAGGTATTAAAACAGTGGAAGTAAGTAGAGAAGAATGTATGTCAAAGGTAGGATGAGAGAAAAAGAGGGAGGGAAGAAAAGTTATAAAGGGGGAGCTGATAGAGCTTAAAAGGAGAATGGGAAGGAATGGGGGAGGGAGCAAAGCAGGTCAGAGGGAGAAAGTGAAGAAAAAAATTAAGGTGGGAAGGAAGGAAAAGGGGAGGGTGGGCAAGGGTAACGATAAAGAAAAGAAGGAATGTGGGAAGGGAAGGAGGGTAGTAGAAAAATGGGAAGAATGATGATGGAACAGAAGTAGGAAATAAGAAGGAAAGAAAAGTTTATAAATGATGAGTCAGTAGGGAAAGTGTTACATAAAGGAGAAAAATTGTGTGAGAGGAAGAAGCCAATAAGGAAGTCAAATACAATTGTGCGTGAAGGGGATAAGATTAAAAAAGAAAGTTAATAAGGGTGACCAGGCCGGCAGGGGAGGGCAGTTATGGGGATCAGGCAGGCAGGCAGGCAGAGTGGTTAGGGCAGGCAGGCAGGTTAGCAGTTGAGAACCAGAGGTCCTGGATTGTGAGAGTCCCCAAGAACTCCATATTGGAGAGGGTGCAGGTTGGGCTGAGGGACCGCCTCCCTGCCCCCTGTGCACAAATTTCGTGCACTGGGCCCCCAGTATTAATATAAAAGAATTGACACTGATGAATGCTACCAATGCATAACCAAATAGTAGTTATTAATATGCAGGTTAGAAGATTTAAGTAGGGTATTTTGTGCTATTTAGAAAAAATCTTTGACATTTTGCTTATTCTTAAAAAAGAAAAACCCACAGAAATATGTGGATTAGGAATTAGGCATCACAGAGAGGATTGTTATATATTGTTTCCTTGGCAAGACATGCAATCTTGCTGTAAAATTTTTAAATCAGACAAGCAATAACCTGAGTTGATTTAGGAGGTGTCTGAAATGAAGAATAAGGGATAATCTCAGAGACACTGCAAATTTCTAATTTCAATTTCCTTTCTTTAAGGAAAGAAGTGATACATTATCTTAACTATCAAATCTCTTCCTATCTGAAGATAAGAACCTAATAGACTAGGATAAGTGCTAGCTGCATTCTCATCATCTGGACTCAGGAACAAAATGAGTAAGCTAACATGGGATACTTATGTGTTATTACAGATTAAGCAAAGCTGAAAGGAGAAAGGAGCCTAAGAAAACCAGAGTCTCATTTTGTCAAGTGCAGAGCGTCCTTCTGTCTCCTTGGCGCACAGGGAACCACTGATCTCAGCCTGCCTTAAAGGGAGGCGTGCCACTTAGGTGCAAGTGAGTTCAACCTTCCAAACCTGCCCACAAGCACTTCCTGTGTGATTCCTCCTCACACTCTTGCTCATCTCCCAGCCAAATGCAGAGGAAAAAGTTGGCCAAGCTCTCACCACATGGCCCAGGGGATGGTAGAGTCAGAGATGGGAGGAACTTGTTCCTTAGCTGATGTTTATCTGAAACATTTGTATTCCACGTTGCATGAATGAAAAGTAAACTTTTACTATGAAATAGTGGGACTTGTTTTTACAGCAGCTTAGTGCTACTTATTCTAACTAGTACCTGTTACTGAATTTTTAATTGTCAAATTACATATTGCGTTAGTTGAAATTAATGTATACATGATACTTGACATGTTACTTTGTTGATATTTCCATGAACTGATTTTTGTATGTAAACAATGTTGACATGGTAGCAATTTTTAACACAATATCCATTTGTATTTCATATTGTTAATATTCTCTTGTATTACTTATCCAATTTCAAATGTTTGGCATTAGGTTTCTAGCTTTTCACCATAAGTTATGCTACTGAGTATCTCTACTTATTATTTTGGGGACTTTATTCAGAATGGAATTATCTGATCAAATGAATGAAGGGTTGAAAAGGATAAATGGGGCCAGTGGCTAACACACAGTCTACGAATTCCTAAAAATCACTGAGTTGTGCAAAATTGTGCATAACCACAGAAAAGAGAAAGGGAAGTTGCATTTATTGGAAACTAAAAACGTCTGCTCTGTGAAAGACACTATTTAGAGAATAAAAGCCAGATTTTGAGAAAATCTTTACATATTTGATACAGAGCTGTATCAATTATACAAAGACTTCTTAAAATGCAACAATTAGAAAAGAAACAACCCATTAAAAGTGTCACTAGGAAATTGCAATGCAAACAATAAACAACCGTAATACGACACAATTATTAGAATGCCTAACATCTGAAACACTCACAGTACCTAGGGCTGCCAAGGAGGTAGGGCATCAGGAACTCTCACTCACTGCTTGGGGTATGCAGAACGGTGCAGTCCTTTGGAAGATACTCTGGTGGTTCCCTACAAAACTGAAGATATTCTTACCATATGATCAAGCAGTCATGCTCCTTGAATTGAAAACTTAGCTGCACTAAAAATGAACTGAAAACTTATGCTCACACACAAATCTACACACATTTGTTTATAGCAGCGTTATCCATAATTGCTAAGACTTGAAAGTCACCCGATGTCCTGCAGTAGGTGATGGACAAACTAGTGCATCCACACAATGGAAGATTACTCATAAAAACACATTGTAGAATCTTAAGTGCGTATGAGAAAGTGAAACAAGTTAATCTGAAAAAGCTATATACTCCATGATTATAGGTAGAGCACAGGAGGTTTATCGCGGTGCAGTGGCTGATGCAATGCTGTGAGCACACTCCAGCAATTCAGATCTTTCTGGCAAACCAGGAAGATGGCAACGCCCGCCTGAGCCCCTCCTAGAGCCACGTACATAGTACCCCGACCTTTACGCTCATTGGCTCCCTAAGAAGACCTGGCGTTCCATGATTGGCCACCTCTGCTATCTAGACTGCTGTACTTCCTCCATAAAATTAGACCTGCATCACAGAACCTGGTCTCAGGAGTCGTGCATGCAAGCGTCCTAGCACTTAGGGGCTCCGTCGTCCTCACCCCTGGAAGACCCCCTGCTTCACATGATTCCAACTATGTGATATTCTATAAAAGGCAAAACTATGGAGACAGTAAAGAGATGAGTGATTTCCAGGTGTTGCGGGGAGGGCTGAACAGGTGAGCCACAGAGGATTGTTAGAGCAGAGAAACTATTCTGAATGACACTGTGATGGTGCACACATGTCACACATTGGTGAGAACCCATAGAATGCACAACACAAAGAATGAACCAAGGACTTCAGTTAATAATAATGTGTCAATATTGGCTCATTAAATGTACCACACGTTTCCAAGATATTAATAATAGCAGGAACGGTGTGTTGGGAACGCTCTGTGGTTCCTGCTAAATTTTTCCGTAGAACTAAAACTGCTCTAAAAAAGTCTTAATGAAAAAAAAAAAAAACCACAAACAAACAGATGCCACAAGGCAAAAATGGGGTTAGGGGCATGATACACAAATACTTTATCAATGACACACAATGACCTGACACACAATGATTAGAAAGAAAGTCCTGTTTTAGAAATACTTTAGTTAAGAGCAAAACTTAACAAAAACTAAAATTGTCAGTGTTGGTGTAACAAAGAAGAACCGTTGTACTTATTTACTGCTGCTGATCGTTGTAAGATGCCATTAAGGCCGGTGGATGCATGTGGCTCATACACACGGTGCGTGGAGGAAGCTGGTGGATATTTGAGGGTGTCTGTGTGTGTTTTGTGTATCCCAGCCTCAGCTGGGGCAGTATTCCTAGTATTTGTTGCAGACAAAATTGCGCCTAAGGAAATGCGAAATGTACGGTATGCTCAAGTTGTTCTCAAATCAATTAATTACACTAGGAAAAAAAATCGATTTTCAAAGGAAGCATTATCACAAAGCTGGCTAGAATGAAAACATTTCTAAAAACCAGCAGTCTTCCACTTGACAAGCTCAGCCTCCAGTCACGACTGTGATTCCTTTTGTCTGTTTCTTCATGTAATTAGGTCCATATTTATTTTTTTTTAATGCTTCAATGGCTATTTCTTTAGTTACAATGTTAGAAATTAACTACTGCAACCACTTAACTTTTGAAATGCTCACGCCTGCCTCCCTGACTCTGCATGTTATGTCCACGGACACTCCATGTTATTGTGGCTTCGTAAATATTGTTTCAGATTCTGTCAAGTGGTTGACTGCAAATGTCTTGCCTTCCCTGCAGAATTTTTGTCTTTAACATTTGACTCTTATTAGCAGTATTTATTATGGTGGGTTTCACAGCTGGGTAGTGGTAAGTGAAGTTTGATTTACATCTCTTTTCTAATTCCAGTGAAATATGAGCGTTGACATTATTTGTATCTGTCCTTTATATGTTCGGAATTTGAGACTTCCATTAGTTATGTTGTCAGTTTGGAATTTCATCACTTTCTTTTTAAAACATTTGTCCATGTCATTTTACAAATGTGTTCTCTATTTTTTTCTGACACATATAGTTTTTAGTGTGTTTTTTACACTGTAATTTATTGTGGTGTGTGATGTGGCATTTGGATCTAATTTATTTCCTCTTCTTACCAATATCCAATACTCTAGATGTTTCCTTGCTGGTAATTTTCCCCCTCATTGGCCTTGCAGTATTTGTTAGTTTTTAGAATTATGTGCACCTAATTGTTCATGTCATCAGTTCTCTCAAGACCTGCACTATTTTCATAGAAATGGGTGCTTCTTCTACAATGTCTTCACTGTTGAACTTCATTTCCTGTTGAACTTCATTTCCTTGAGTATTTAGTATTGCTGGCTCTATTTCTTCTATAATCTCTATTATTTGGTGGTTGGATTGCCTCATCCCTCCTCCCCCCCTCTCTCACACACACATTGTCCTCATCTGCTGGAAGTGACTTTGTTGTGCTTTTATACCTTAAACACTGTTCCACTACTATGGAGAGCATTTACACTTCCTGATCTTTTGCTCTTTTTGATCGTTTAACCTTAGGGAGGCAAACATTTTAATGTAATTTTGGTTAGTTGTTTTTTTTTTTGTTTGTTTGTTTTTTTAATAGTCACGGTTTTTTAAACATTCAGAGTTTGTTGCTTTTAATATATTTGTTGTTGGATTTAGCTCAGAATAAGCACTGTGACCACTCACTCAACATCTGTTCCGAGGTATGAATACACCTCCCACACTCTGTATTCTTGAGGAAGGTTTTCGCTTGATGCTTTCAAATTAGGAGGGAGACACTGAAGTCAAGTGAACAGAGTAGCTTATTAATTGATGTTTAAAGAATCGTATGATCAAGGAACTTGCCCAAGGGTGAATACTAGAATGTAAAGGACATGCTTTTGACAACAAGGCTCAGGGTTACTTATCATCTCTCTCTGCTTGGGAATAGCCGTTGACCTCCCTGGCTCCAGGTAATCCTCTGAGGCACAGCATTTACTGTCTGCATCCTCCTGGTCATGTATATTCTGCCTCTGAGAGTTGCCATCTTTCTACGTGTTATCGTTTTTGGCCCAACTAAGAGATAAGGTGGGTCCCTAATAAGTTCCTTCTCTCGCATGCCTTATGGTGTCGAGATCAATTCTTCACATAAAGTAGATGCTCAAAAATGTTGATTGCAATTAGTTGGAAACTATTGGTTGTAGAATGCCCTAGTGTAAAATTTTGCCAATAAATTACACTTTTTAAAAAAATATATTTTATTGATTTTTTACAGAGCGAAGGGAGAGGGATAGAGAGTTAGAAACATCAATGAGAGAGAAACATCGATCAGCTGCCTCCTGCACACCCCCTCCTGGGGATGTGCCCTCAACCAAGGTACATGCCCTTGACTGGAATCGAACCTGGGACCTTTTAGTCTGCAGGCTGACGCCCTATCCACTGAGCCAAACCGGTCAGGGCTAAACTATACTTTTTTAATGTTCACACACACATACACACACACACACACACCTTTTTTGTTTTCTTGTCAGATATCTTTGCTGACACATTAGGTTTTGTGACTCCCTATTTGCCAGATCGTATGTGACACACTACTGCTAACTACCACCTAAAAGGAAATATCAGAGTGTCCTGAACAGCATGTATCAGCTGCACAGCTCTCTCACCCTTTTCTGTTCTGCAGGATTGTACTTTTAGGGATGTGTTTCTTCTCACAGCAGACACACAGGAAGTTCAACAATACATCTGTTAATGTACTTCCCCAAACATGTTTTGGCACATAGGTTCACTGATTGGAAGCAGGCGGCTCTGCTGGCTTCAAGAATACCCCGATTAGATGCTGTTATTTCCTTTGTGGCTTAAATAACCATATACTTATCTGAATTTGAAACCATTGGTTCCAACCTCTTTTTAAGTTGCTAGAAATTGCTGACCACTAGCTTAGTAACAGGGGTAGAGCTAAAATTGCCGTTCATGCTTATGAGGTTGCAGAATAAATGAAACCTTAGAAACAAAAGATAAATTTGGCTCATGTGGCACTGACCGACAGACATTGTTCAACCCAGTGATATCAGCAAAAATACATAGGCAGGAAAGTTCTAATTGAATGTATAATTTCATAACAGGAAAAACTTATGGGGTTAGACCACAACCTCATAAGCATTCAGAGCAGGATTATATTTACATGGAGTCTCTCTTGTTGTTGTTATTTTAAAAATGAAGATCTGTTGGTTTAAAAAAATCTTATTATTAAGCAAGGTTTTTGACATTCTGAAAGGAAAATCTTATCACAAGGTCTCAAAGAAATAGACTCTTCTAAGACCATTTTGTAAATCAATTTTATAACTTTATTGGAATTAACAGCCTGCAGTTAGTGGGGAGTGTGTATTTTAATAGATTAAAATATCCTGAATTGGATTCAAAATCTTTAAGGTTTAATGCGATGCCTTTAAAACAGCTGTTCCATTTGACAGAAAAGACGACACTACTATTGTGAAGTGTTTCATATGTTTTAAATGAAGCAGGATTGTCCATTGTTTGGTAATTTATTCTTTTGATGGTGATGAAAAAAGAGAGAGCAGCCTGCTTCATTGCTAGCCAAGCCCTTCATTGCGGGAAGCCCTGAGTAGCTTATTGACACTTAGGACTGGGATATTGCCAACTTACAGGGTAGACAGTGTTAAGCTTGAAATGTGAACACTAAAAATGATTTAATGGGAAGCATCATAATGATCCCACTCTTGTAAAATGCCCTTCTCTCCATTCTCCAATAACAGACCCATCCCTTCAGGCTTCCTCCAGCCAAGCTCTCACTGGCACCCGGGAAAAGCTCCCCCAAAGGGGCAGAAGGATGGAAATACATTTAAATGGAGTCATTTTGCTCATGTGTAAATATAGCATCCATTCATTTTGTCACAAAGATGGCTGGCGAAGGAAATAGTGGAGAGATAAGAAAGAGGAATGGTGTGAAGCTGGATTTTGGCACTTCCATGTGAGTCAGCATCTGTTTAAACCATACGAGAGGCTGACTCTTGGTGAGGGTTATCCATGGAGTTTAGAGGGGAATGCTTTCTTGTGGGGGAGCAGAAACCAAGGAAAGCTCTAACCACAAAGTTCTTTAAATTTTTACAGAGTGAGATTGGATATCAGAGTGAATAGAAAGAGAGGCTCACACACAATTAAACGAGTTGCTTCAACACACATCTCTTCGGTGCTAGTAAGGGCAAGCCACGGTTCTGTTGTCTGTATCAATGAGTTTGTTGCTTTTTGCTTTATATCCCACACATCAGTGAAATCATATGGTTCTTGTCCTTTTTACACTTATTTTACTTAGCACGATCCTTTCAAAATCCATTCGTGTTGTTGCAAATGGCAATATTTCATCTCTTTTATGTGTATCTGTATACATAAAACCCTAATATGCAAATAGACTGAATGGCGGAACAACTGAACAACCAGTCACTACGACGTGCGCTGACCACCAGGGGGCACACGCGGAACACGGCGGGCGTCAGCTGTGGCGATGGTGGAGCAGGTGAGTGGGTGCCAGACCAAGGTGGGGTGCCGGTCACTGTCACTGGGGCAAGCCTGTGGTGGTTACTGAAAATTCTCTGCTCCCATGTACCTCAGTCCTGTCCAGTGCTCGCACCCGCTGCTGGTGCCTGCTCCAATCACTCTGCACCATCAGAGGGTATCAGCATGTGGAAGCAGGGCCAGCGGGAGTGGGCCTGCTGACAGATGAAGGACCAGGGGCCATGGTGAGAGGGGCTGGGCTGGGGCCTGGAAGATGGGCCAACACCCTAGCAGCCCATAGTTCCTTTCAAGGTGTACGAATTTGTGCACTGGGCCCCGGGTACAGATATATAGAATATCTTATATTCTGTATATCTATATATCTATATATCTATATATCTATATATCTATATATCTATATATCTATATATCTATATCTATATATCTATATCTATATCTATATCTATACCTATATCTATTTGTCTACTCATCTTCTTTATCCAATCATCTAAGGACATTTAGGTTATTTTCATGTCTTGGCTATTATGAATAATGCAGCAATAAAAAGGAAGGTGGGAGGAAGATGGAAAGGTTGAAGAGGATCAACTACATGGTGATGGAAGGAGACTGGACTTTGGGTGGTGAGCACCCATGGAGTGACTATACAGAGGTGGTATTATGAAGTTGCACACCTGAAATTTACATAATGTTATTAACTAACTAGAGGCCCAGTGCACAAATTTGTGCACAGGTGGGGTCTGGCCTGCCTGCCCAGATCAGGGTGGGCCAACTAAGGGGAGGGGGCCACAGGCAGTTGGATGGCTGGGCCCCACCCCCAATAAAGGTGGTGGGGCCCAGCCAGGAGAAGGGGCCCCAGATGGTTGGCTGGCCAGCCTTGCCCCCTGGTCAAACTCCTGGTAGAGGGGACAATTTGCATATTAGCCTTTTATTATATAGGGTGTTACTCAATAAATTTAATTCAAAAAAGTGTACTGAGATATAAAGATCCATTAAACAGAGCTCCTCTCATAAGAAACAAGGACAAATGTAGTTAGAACACCATCTTCCAATTACATGTAACATACTTCCTTCAAATCCATGATTATATATCACCTTTAGACACATTTTCCTATGTATATTTCTAGCATTTTCTACACATTTATATATGTTTTTCTATTATAAACTGAATGTGTAAATGGTCACTCTAAGACAAATGAGGATGCTATTGAGGTTTTAAATATTTTAATTTCAGCACGATAGTAACTTTATTCTTGTAATAGTTATCCCTTTCTAAATACCATTACTCTTACTTTCTTCATTTCCACCAATTGTTATAAACTCCAAAGCAGCATTCTAGTAGCTGCATCAGACTACTGATTCCTGAAAGTGGTAATTGTACAAAAAAAGCAAATGTCTGCAAGACTATCCATGGCACTGTGAAGTGAATGGTGCATTTGGGAGCTGATATATTTAAGCCCAAATTGGTGCAAAAAGAGTGTTTTAGGCACAACAATGGTTGATCGCCAAAATTTTGGTTGTAAAAAAGGCTAATAATGTGAAGTCAAGAGCCCTTGTAAAGTGGTCCAACGTTGTCAGGTGGGTGTTAGAAATGTGCATTGCATAACTCACGAGAATGGGTAATATGATTAAAAAGAATAAAACCCCTCATCTCAGGAATGTAACACTTGAACAATTTAATCGCTTGATGAGGGAATGAAAGCAGGCTGCAAATACAAGGTGCCAACAAGGTGAAATCACCTGATAGTGAACTTTGAGGCTTTCTAGCTTGGCATGAATTTAAAATTTTCAGCTCTAGGTACACATTGAAAGTCAGTCTTTCTTTTTGCCTATCATTTAGTTTGATGGTTTCCAAACTTTTGAATATGGGGACTCCTTAGCGGCCAGTGGAACCCTTCCCTCTTCGGTCTACAGACACTACCTGTATTGGTACACTGCGTGCTAGTTCTACATGGCCTATGCACCATGAGAAGAGAAGTAGCCTGAGAAGAGCAATTTTGACCATAAATTGACATTGGATTTTCCCAGAATATATATATAGAAAATACATGCCTCATGGATAGACAATTTAGCGTCTAAGAATGACCCAGATATTGTATGGGAATGGAATAAAGGGAGAGTTCATTATTGTGTATAAGATAAAACATCTCAAAGCCTGAATACCAAATGTCCTTGCTTTTCTTAGAAGTTATCAATTTTTTAAGCTTTCATAAGATTTGACGTAAATATGACAAGGGAGTGAGGGACTTCTATTTTAAAAGGATGGAAGTATAGTTAATAATAATTTGTCCCACCTACTCTTCTTTAATCTCTCTCTCCTTCCAGTTTCTTAGCAGGATCACTTATAAAAATTAATGAGAATTTCTGTCTTCCTATCTCCCTTTCTTTGTTCTGTAAACATGTATTGAGCACCTACTGGCTCCAGGAATTCTGACTCAGTGCTCAGAATAAAGGGAAGAAGAAAGCAGACTCAAATGTATAAGTGACCTAAACATAAAAAAATTCCAAAACTACAAGAAAATAGAGCAGTCTTCCCTTCCCCACCTCTTGAACTTAGAAAAACTGCCTTCAACAAATAACCACAAAGAAAAAAAGAACTATATCAAAACTCAGAACTTTCATAGAACAAGATAACAACAACAACAACACAGACAATACTTCTAGACACTGATAGACATGTTGCAACCTAACCCATAAGGTAGGTTCTATTACTACTCCAGCCTTACAGATGAGAAATATGATATACGTGGGTTTTAGGTAACTTTCTCAAGGTCACAAAGTTACTACATGGCAAATACCATAAGCAAGGTTAAAAGACAAGCAACAGACTGACAAAAGTTATTTGTAGATTGTGTAACAAACAAGGATTAATTTTTCAGTCTACTATAAGAACTTCTATAATTCATTGAGAAAAATACTGGCCAATTTGACAACAGGCAAAAAAAAAGCAATTTAAAGGCAAGGAAATCCAAATGACTACTATGCATATGAAAATATGCTCAACTGATTAGAAGGAAAATGCAAATGAAACCAGTAATAAGATGGCATAAATGAACATATCTGGCAATATCAAGGTTTCTAAAGCTATTTTAAGGCTGTACTTTAATTTGCTGTCAGGTGGGAGTAGTCTGGCTGCATCCAGAAAACATGAAAACAAGCATCCCCTAATATTTAGTGATTTCACTTCAAGGAATATATGTCCGGTGCTGCTTGGAGACAGGGAGTTTGATTTGTAGGTTTGCCATTTTCCATGGTGTAAATGCTCGTACCATGGTCATCATGGAAGGCAGAGTAGGAAAGATGAGTGCCATTGGCTCTCAGGAGTCACTGGAGCTGGGTTCAGTGCACCACTCTAACACATTCTGGCACAGGAGCATGAGACACAAGCAGGCATGTCCACTAAAGATCATTGGTAGCAGAAAAAATTTAAAACAAACTAAATATCCAGCAATAGATAAATGAATACATAAATTGTGATTTGTGCAAAGGTCACACCGCAGTTAAAAGCAATGAACTATTCCTACAGATATTACTATTGGACTGTGTCTACCCATATTGCAGTAGTACTCAAAACCTAATGTGGAGTGAACAAACAAATCACATGACAATATTATTATGTCACTCTATAATACAAAACCATCCAATATTATAACAGATATTTTAAATTCTCTATATCTGTACATGAAATAGAAGGCTATATATCAAAGTGGACAATGAATTGGAAGGCTGTATATCAGAGTTGTACTTGCCTTTAGAGTGGGGGAGGAGATAATGATGTGGGGGGAAGATGTGACGATGAGGAAAAGCTGTATCATTAATATCAGGTAATATTCTCTTCTCACAGTATAAACTACTTGGAACAATACATGAAAAAAAAATCCAAAAAGATTCCTGTTTCTTTAATCTATGAAATTGGCAGTCAAAGATGCATTGTTCTTAATAGCAGCTTTTCTGGAAACCAAGGAACATTATCACATTAAAAACGCCTATCAATTGTAAGTCTTATCTCGACTTCAGAAACATTAAAATGTATTCAAGCGTGCTCTAGCCGAAGGAATATGGTAATTCAGCTGACTGAGAGAGATCAGCAGCTGTCAGGCATTGCATTTCATTACGTCTTGATAATAGATATATGGTTCTAAAAACAACACAATAATTATTCATGTACGTGGAGGTATATTAACCATTCAACATTTGAAACAAACATCACTGATTGTATGCACACAGGACCTGTGCTTGGCATGAAGCTATCCTTCAGAACCTTCCAGAACTGCCAATCTCAGTCATGTGGAAAACAGGCAGCAATGCAGAAGTAAGTAAAAATGCCTGAGTGGCAAATTCTGCATACTTTGTCCCGGAATACGTGCCTTTCCCAATAACACGGCATTGAAAGTAAGAGAGAGGATGGGAAACAGCACCAAGGAGAAAGGACGGCCTGTGACAGTGATGAGGAATGACAGCAGCGGAGCCGAGAGCACTGGGAAAGCCCACAGGCAGGGCCGCTTAGCATAAGTGCAAACCGTGCTCCATGTTTTAATGCCTCTGGAAACTCTCAAAGTAGAAAATCTTTTCATGCAGTTGTTTCTTGTTTCCTTGTTTTGTGTAGCACAGATGGCACAATAACCAAGGTTTTTAATCTTCGCCTCAGACTCATCAAGAAAATGCAAATTTTTCTTCAATATGCTCAGAGATGCAAGATTGAGGAATATTATTCTAAAGTCTTGGCTTATTGTGGCATGCTCTCTGAAAATGCCAGGGAAATGAGACATCGGTTTATTTAAAAAGAAAGTCCATATTTATACATCTTCTCTGCCATCCCGGGTCCTTCTGAAAAGTAAGCACTTTTTTAACAACGAGGGTAATGTTTTCCATTAGCTTTCAGTGTTGTTTTTTTTTCTAAAGAGTTTCCATCTTAGTCTTGTCATACTGTTTTCAGTGAAAAGATGATGGAATTGTTCTCAGCTCCTTTGGGTGGAATGCTGGGGGCCACAACAATGTTGAAATGACTTGTATTGTTTAAGCAGAGGGTGGTTGCCAGAGCCGCAAATGAGGTTGAGACTCACCTCCTTCCGCTGTTGCTACCTTCTCATGCTCAAAGGCGCACAAGGCCATGCAGGCTCCTTTTAGTAAGAAGTCCCTCTGATGTAGTCTGAGTTATTTCCCAGCAGCTGGGAAATTGTATCTTCTATCGAGAGCCCAGGATCCAGGTCCCTGAGTGGACCATTTTCTCTCTGGGAAAGCTGGGAAGTCATCATAACGTGATCAAAGACAACAACCTGTGATTTTTAAAAAATATATTTTATTGATTTTTTTACAGAGAGGAAGGGAGAGAGACAGAGAGTTAGAAACATCGATTAGCTGCCTCTTGCACACTCCCCACTGGGGATGTGCCCGCAACCAAGGTACATGCCCCTGACCGGAATCAAACCTGGGACCCTTGAGTCCGCAGGCCGACGCTCTATCCACTGAGCCAAACCGGTCAGAGACATGATGTGACAGATGTAGCATAGAAAGAAAAAAAATGGAAGACTGGGAATCCTGCAGTCAACTTGAAATTTCCTTCTTGGGAACTTTCACTCCCTACTACTTGGGTAGGATTGCCAGAGAAAATACAGGAGTCTCAAATATAACAGTTGGGACAAATACAGTTCGTTGTTTATCTGAAATTCAAATTTACCTACACATCTTGTACGTTATTTGCTAATCTGGCAATGTTACCTTAGGGACCCACTTCCCCTTTCTGACCCACAACATGAACATCTCTAATTGGCAAAGTAAAGAGGCTCCGAGAGAAGCCCCCTTCTTCCTCTGAGGCCAGATGGTGGGAAGGAGAGGACCACCCGCCTCTCCCTCTTCCTCTCCCTCTTCCTCTTCCTCCTTTGATGTACAAAGTCCTTATGCCAACCAAGTCCTGCTTTTGCTTGCTCAGTGCTCTTTCCCTGCCCTACTCTGTCAGAATTCCTCTCTTTAACAAAATAAATGGGCCTTTTTGGATGCCCGAGAAACTTCCACAGCTGTGTTAAACAGCGAAATGTTTCAAAAAATGTGAGATTGCTATTTGCTTTCTCAGTAGAACAATGACACCCATTCTCTCTTCCATTGTTAAATGTACGCATTTGCATTCACAGACATAAAGTTGTATCCATACTTATATTTACACACTCATATCTATTTTACTAGAAATTATACTTCCAATCATTCGAAATCAGTGAACTACCAACCTTTGTGCACAACATTTCTCAGCATCTGCCATATGTTCGCCATTGACGAGGTTCTGGGAGGGGGAGATAGGACAGGCATATTCCGTGTCATCATAGAACAGTGTCACAGAAGTGGGTCAGACAACTTACAAGCTGTACCGTAACGCATGATTAAGAGGACAAGGGAGTGCAGATGTTTTGGGATAGACTATCATTTGGACCTTTTTGTGTGATTAAATTACATTTCGACTAGCATTTCATGAGTTTTTAAACGTTCGGCCTTTGTGCCGCTAGGAAGAAGTCTCTGATACAAGGCAGTGGGAATGCGGAATGCAAGTTAACATCTACCTGGGTGCTTGCGTTTGGATTGCAACTCACCAATTAGATTACCAATAACATTATTTTAGGAATTAAGACAAATATGGTAGCAAATTACTTTCTTCATTGTAATCTAGCAAAGAAAGCTGTTTAATTAAGAAGCCCCAGTTAAGCTATGGGACTTCTGTGCTAAAGTTTATGTGTGCATGTGTGTGGTTGCGAGATAATGAGCGCCTGAGGATTATGGGTTGCTAATGTTATTTACTCTGCTTCGTAGACTTGATCTTGCACAGGCCTTGCCTTTTATTGCAACACAATGATCCCGCACAGGGGAAACAGAGGTAAGATTAATGGAACGCTATTGTGGCAGTGTAGTGAAGTAAAATATAGCTGTAACTAGAATTCTGAATAGTGTTTGGTGTATTCATGGGCAATTCATTGAAATTCGTCTCACATTAGCATGTAACTTTGAATTACTCTCTCCAACTATCATTTTTCTATTAATCAATAAAAAAATTTGACTGATTCATGAAATGTTGAGTTAGATAATTAAATACACCTTCAATCACCCCTTCCCAATTGGCCTATGTTGAAAAGAAACCAGAGTTTGACACAAATGCAACTTAGTTTCCTGCTAGTCTTGTTTCAAAACTTTAAGTTGCAGTAGTCTCAGAAAACACAGGGGACAGTCAGAAACAATAAAGGAATTATCAGGAACATTGAATTTTTTGTTTGTTTTAACACTGTCATGGCTTTATTCAAAACACAGTTGCACAAAAGTATTCACTTCAAAGATTTTTAAGGAGAGTTTTGAGGAATTTAACATACTGTATACATACATACTGCCTTAAAAAGAAGCATTAAAATAGGACGTCTACAATATAAAACTCACCCTTATCTGCATGAAAACATCACCCACAAAGCTAAATAAGCCTTAAAAGTTAATTGGAGGCTCTTAAGTGTTATTTACAAACCAAAGAACAATAATATTGATGGCACAATAAGATGATTGATAAGAAAGTCAATATATAAATTTAATTTTAAAACTAAGTATTTTATAACCTGGCTACAATGTGATGAGAATTCTTAGGGATTAAAACAAGGGCTTCCAATTGTTAAAAAGGAATAAAATATTAGCTATTTGGGTAATCAAATCCCCCCACTAAACTTATCCCAAGAGTTTTATTCCAGTCACTTGTGCCACATTTTTAGTTTAAACTAAAAAAGAAGCAGTACTATCCTCAGTTATTGTAAAGAGTTACATTATAATTTCGGTACTAACACCTTGCAACATGTGAAAATAGCATTATTACGAAATGGCTTTATTTCTTTATTCCTTTCCCTAAACACAACACTCCTATGCCAGAGTAATGTTATCTACATGTGGCATTATTTAACTCCAAATGTTTATAAAAGTTTAGAAAGACCAGATTAACTTGGAAAAAGTTTTTAATACCTGTTAATTGAAAATTAATCCCCTTTAAACACACACAGTATAGTTAAAATAGAAGCTCATTACAAGGAAAGAACATTCTGCCAAGATGAAAAGGGGCTTTTTGCTGAGTGTGCATTACTAGAAAGTGTTCCATAGGAGTGGGGATTTTTTTGTCTGTTTTAATAACTGCTTTGCCCCCAGCACGTAGAATAGTGACTGGCACACAAAAGGCACTCAGGAAATATTTGTTCAAGGACTACTGAAGTACAAAGTGGAAAGATGCACCGGGGAAAAGAAAAGATGAAAAGCAAGTGCCCTCTCCTTATTTGCCTCCCTTGCTCTGTCTTCAATAAATATTAAGTGAGTGACTGTCCTACACTTATATCCATGTGTGTCCTACACTCCAGACAGATGGCAGTGAAGTGAGCAAACAGCATCTCTGGCCTCTGGAGCATCCTGTCGTTTAAATCACTTTGTGTACTCCATGATTATGTGTCTCCAACACTTAGGCTGGCAATCTGAGGATAAGAAGGCTGATGGCACATCCTAACACCTGAGTTGAGCTTCCACAGTGTTAGCACCATTTAATGGACCCCTCCGGCGACAACTGTGTGGACAAGAACCAGAGAAATATGTGAGGTTACTCAGCATTATTCATAAAATATTTGTGTGTTAATCAGTGAACAAAAGAGTGTTTTCATGTTCGCAAAGATATAAAAATGACTTCATGACATGCATGTTTTTTATTTTTCCCAATGGTATCCATTGTCCCTAACTGTTAATTGTTTTCTTATTATATTCAAGTCAGTTCTTATCTTGATTTAAATCCATCTTCCAAATATTCTCCCAATTTCCTCAAACTATAGGAACTGGATCCCCAGAAGGTTCTACTAATTGTTCCCCAAATATGTGCCTTGGGAAAATCTTCTCTGGCTTTGTTGTGTAACATCTGCATGTCTAACATATGGATGCTCTGAAACACAGCAACAAAGGAACACTGTGCTTCTCCTCCTCTCCCCCAGGACATTGCCGCTGCCTCTACCTGTGTGTTGCTTTTCCAGTCTTGCTTCTCAAGTTTTGTTTGTCCTCTTCATCCTCACCTGGAAGTCCTCTTTCTGCTCCTCTGTACTCAAGCCTTCACTGTTCAAAGCTGTGGTCAGTCAGGTCCTGCATGAAGCTTTCCTTTACAGAACCCTTCATTCCCCTTCCTGGAGTCTTTACAGCACCTGTGGGTCTTTCTGCTTGTTGAGCATCTAATTAGATGTTGAGAATCTAATCTAATAAAAGAGTAATATGCAAATTGACCCTCACTCTGTCACACATAAGTCACGCCCACCAGCCAATCAGAGTAGCTGTATGCAAATTAACCCAGCCAAGATGGTGGCCGGCAGCCATGGAGCTAGAGCAAACAGGAGGCTTCCATTGCACCAGCGATGAAGGAAACTGTCTGCCTAGGCTGGCTGTAGCCTCTCCTCAAGGCAACAATGTTTCAATTATAGAAGCCATGGAACTGAAGCAAACAGAGGCTTTGTTGCCTGCTTAGGCCTCCACTCAAGGCAACAAAGTTTCAATTATAGAAGATTAATAAACCCCAGAAACCTGATTCCAAGAAGCCTCGCTGGGACACTGGGTCAATGAGAGCTGTGGGCAGCCTGAAAACGGCCCTCAGCCCCTCATCCAGGTTGGCCAGGCACACTAGTAGGAATCCGAACCCTGAACAGGCTGTGGGCAGCCTGAAAATGGCCCTCAGCCCCCAACCCAGGCTGGCCACACCCCCATGGGGTGAGGGTTCCCACTGGGGGGCTTGGCCAGCCTGCAAACAGCCATCAGCCCCTCACCAAGGCTGGCCAGGCATGCCAACAGGTGGACATCTCTGAGGGGTCCAAGAGTGCAATAGGGCACAGGCCGAGCTGAGGGACCCCCCAAGTGCACAAATTTTTGTGCCCTGGGCCCCTAGTTTCAATATATGCTGCCTTTGTTGTGTAGTGCCTCTCCTGTACTCTGTCCATCAATGAGACAATGAGAGCTCCTCTCGTGGTGGACTGGCATTGCACTTAACAGTTGCCACTGCCCTAGATGAGAAATTGTAGTGTCAAGATAAACAATGTACTGGATAGAAAAATGTTAAATTCTAGCTCTCTGATTCTTACTAGGTCAGTATAATTAACATCTCTGATAATTTCCTGGTTACACACACACACACACACACACACACGGTTCGTGGGCTGTTGTGAAAATCAAATGAGAAAATAAGCATAACAATTTTGCATGTATGTTATTTATTTACTTATTTATTTATTTCGAGGGGAATAGAGAGTGAGAGAGATTAAAACATCGATGTGAGAGACATTGATCAGCTATCTCCTGCACATACTCTGACCAGGGATTGAACCCACAACTTGGGTATGTGCCCTGACCTGGAAATGAACCAGTGACCTTTTGGTGCATGGGATGATGCTCTAAGTCTAACCAACTGAGCTGCATAGCCAGGGCCATATACCTATTTTTAATGTTTGCTTATCTGATTTAATGTTCGGTATAGCCGTACTTACCAGTATATTCAAGATTTTGTTGGTGACAGAGCAACCCTTGCTGTGACATATGGAACAACCTTGAGCTCTTCGGCAGACATCTTTCATCTAATCGTATCTTTTTAAAATATATATTTTTAAATGGATTTCAGAGAGGAAGGGAGAGGGAGAGGGAGAGAAACATCAATGACAAGAGAGAATCATTGCACAACCCCCACTGGGAACAATAATTTTTGAATTATGGAGCTCATATTCTCTAATCACCTTGGGGTGCTAGGGATCTACATTTAAGTTTAATTGAACCACATAATTTAAATAAATAATAAGTTAAGAAAACTGAATAAGAGGTTTGGTCCAGGCTTTGGAGTTTCCAATCAGGCAACCAAAACCAATAGGGACAGAATTTCAAGGAAAGGATTGAGAATAAGTACCCAGTATGAGAATTGTGTTCTAGAGATAGATGACTCCCACACATTACATTCATTATATAAAATGTCATCACATTAAGATATAAAATTCCTTGTAAAACATCTGAAGCAGAGATTGTGTTTACATATCCACAAGTGATTCCTAATATCCTTCAAAAAGTGTCATTTGAATTGCAGAATCTTTGAGCTGAATTGGACAATAGATTCTTATCCATCACATCAGTTTTCTGATGAGGAAATCAAGGTCCAGGAGGTTTCTGTGGCTTGTCCAGGGTTACCAGTCTAAGGTCGAGTCCGGGCTGGATTCCTGTTGTTCTACACCTGAGCCCTGGGTCCTTTCCATAAGATTCCGATGCCCTGGGGTTTCTATTTTTTTGAAGTATAGTTATTTTCAGACTTTTCTAGTCACTAAATCACTTATGCAGGTGACAAATGTGTAAAACAGCGAAACCCAGACTTGATCTATTGGGAGAAGTGTGAGGAGTTAGAGCTTTAATCCTCTTTTTCGTCCTAAGTAGTGGCAGCCAAGTCACTTCCACACAACCCCAGGGCTCTGCAGAACAGGGTAAAAAGTCTGGTTAGGTACGTGTGGGTTGTGTCTGTGTGTGTATGTGTGTGTGTTAATTGAGTATCCTTTTGTTTTTGTAGTAGTTATTCATGCATACTCTTTTTCTCTACAGTTTTACTGAGAAATATGAGACATACAGCAGTTCCTTGACTAATTTTTGTTCAACGTTGTTTTGTTAATATGTTAATGAAGTGCTGTAGGAATTTAACTCTTGTTTATGCTGATTAGCTAATTGGTTTCATCATATGTTGTTTTGCTTAAAGTCACAGAACCTACAGATTATGTTAAGGACTTACTGTACATTACTGTGTACATTTCAGGTGTATAGCATGATGATGGCTTGACTTACATTGTGTTGTGAAATGATTCCCACAATTGATTCAGTTAACATCCAGCATCTCATGTAGATGCAATGAAAATAAAATGCAAATATTTTCCTTGTGATGAAAACTCTTAGGATCTACTCTCTTAACACGTCCTATATATCACACAGCAGAGTTTGCTATAGTCATCACGTTGAACATGACCCTTAGTACTTATTTATTTTATAACTGGAAGTTTGAACCTTTTAACCACCTTCCTTCAATTTCCCCTCCTCTCATCCCCACCCCCACTTCTGGCTATTAAAAATCTGATATTTTTCTATTAGTTTGGTAAGAGTGTATGTGTGTTAGATTACATGTATAAGTTAGACCACATTCTATTTGTCTTTCTCTGACTTATCTCACTTAGCATAATGGCTTCAAAGTCTATCCATGTTGTTGCAAATGCATATTCTTAAAAACACATTTACAGGTTAGGGTTGATGGATAAAAATCCTTTATTTTTTGTTGGTATTTTTTTTTCAATACCTAGGTAAATTTGGACACTTATGAAAATAAAACAAAATATATATATATATATATATATATATATATACATATATATATATATATATATATACATATACATTTTATTGATTTTTTACAGAGAGGGATGGAGAGGGAAGGTCAGTTAGAAACATCAATGAGAGAGAAACATTGATCAGCTGCCTCCTGCACACTCCCTACTGGGGATGTGCCCGCAACCAAGGTATATGCCCTTGACTGGAATTCAACCTGGGACACTTGAGTCCGCAGGCCGACACTGTATCCACTGAGCCAAACCAGTTAGGGCAAGAACATTCTTGACTAAAAACTAAACACAATGAATCTGGCATTGTATGTGTTTTCTCCATACATTATGCCAGTGCATCTCATTTGGTTTTTAAACACTTCTTTTCTAATGCTGGTTTCTTGCTAGCAGTGGCAAATTGTGTGTACTTAGCAAGATTTGCCAATAGCAATTAACACTCTGAAGGAGTATCTACGGTCACCAGCAGGCTGGAAGGTTTATTTAATCTTCATCATATGTTGCTATCAGGCCTTCTCCGCAAAGTACATTGCAGTATTTTTATGCAGTTGAAAGTGTGGCGTACACTTGCGACCCTCTTTCGGGAGAGACTCTTTGTAGTTGAAGCCATTGGGAGTTGAAAGTCAGTAAAGTAAGTCCCACCCACACTCTCTAGGTGAGGGGCTGTGCATAAATCTCTAATCATAGTTCTCCTGAGTTGAAGCCTCAAACCCAGGTGCCCATTCAAATGACAGAAGAAAGAAGACAGCATTTGGAGAGGACAATGTAGCTACGCCAGCCTGTCAGTGCTTTCTTTTTACATCTCTTTCAACTCTTTCTCTTGTTAGATAATCTGATCCTTAGTTGAGATTAGTTCTCTTGTTAATTGACAGCTTCAAATTGGGATGCAGGGAAAAACAAAACTAATACTAGACCGTTTTAGAGAACAGAAGACGAAAATTATTCAGGGTACTATTTTCAAGTTTCAAAAGTAGTGAGAATTTATGGTTTTATTCTTTTATGCAAAGACTATTTACTGAATAACAAGTATGTACCATTTACTGGATTAAACCCTGAGGATCTGAAGATATATTTAGTGGGAGCCTATGATAGAAAGGAGGAAATACACATAATTAAAATAGTTGCAATTGATCAAGGCTGGGGCTACTGCAGTGCACACAGGCTTCGTGAACACCTTGGGAAGGGAGTTTCAGAGAGAAGCTAATATTTGAATGGGGTCTTTAGAAGTGAGAAATGCTTTGCCATAATCAAGGCCAAGGTCAAAGTTCAGGGCTGAGAGGGATTATCACTGTGCTGAGGACCTTCGAAGTCCTCCAGGAGCCACTCAGTGACTCAGGGTTGAGGATGCACCTAGGTGAGCAGAAGCTACGGGTGCCACAGGTTTAGGATGTAGATGCACATCTAGGGGGTGGAAAAAATGGCCTGATTTCAGTTGTAGGAAACAATCCAAGTGTCCATCCATGGATGAACAGATTAAAAAAATTTGGCATATACACACAATGGACTATTATTCAGTATTAAAAAGGAAAAAAATCTTAATTGAAATGGTTTGTTTGGGTTTTTTTTATCATTCAATTCCAATGTGGGTAAGGGTATTCCTCACACCGCCAAGTTTCTTTCACCAGCTGGGTGTCCCACAACTCCATTCAGTTCCGACATTCTCTACTCAGACATAGCATCTGACCCCCCAGGTTAGGATTCAGTACCACAGATTGCCCATTTCAGATGCCAATCACAAGTCCAGGTGGTTCCCTGAGCTTCTGGCCCACTGACTGAGATGAGAAGTTCCCATGACACCCTCCATGGTTTGATTAATTTGCTAGAGTGACTCTCAGAACTCAGGAAATCTGTTGACTCACTAGATTGCTGGGTTTTAATAAGGGATATTAAAGCATAAGAATCAACAGCCAGATGAAGAGATACATGGGCAGTGTTCGAACTTTCCATGTTTTATCAGCTCAGAGCACCTTCCCTGAATCTGCACCAACCTGCAACTCTCCGAACCCCCTCCTTTCAGGGTTTTATGGAGGTTTCCTTATGTAAGTACAATTGATTAAATCACTGACCAACCTTCTAATCACTGGTTTCCTCTGGTGACCAGCTCCACACTTAGGTGACCCAGGGCCAGTCCAAAAGTCACCTTGTTAACACAACAAAAGAGACCTTTATCCCTTTCAACACTTAGGAAATTCTAAACATTTTAGGAGCCCTGTTCCAGGAACACTGAGTTCTGTACTGTGATCTCATTGTGTGTCCTCCACTTGTCTTTCCAGTACTCCCCTTTGTGCTCTAGAGAGCCTGGACAGGTTTTGAGACAGGCTAGTAAGCCAAGACGAGCAGGCAGGGAAACAGACAGTTTGACAGCAGTTTGCAGCCATCTAGAAAATCTAGATGCCAAGTAGTTGGCAGGCATCGAGTAAATCCTATCTTCCCTACACCTTACGAGTCCATGGTTTGTGCTCCTCCTCCCCAGCCATAGGGTAAATAGCTTAAATCACTTTACTCAAGGAGGCAGTTGGTTGGCAGAAATCCAGATAGTGCCATTTGCCAACCACACCCAAGAACAGATGAAGTTAAGAGAATAAATCTCATTTTGGGACATCAGCACAGAGCTGATGAATATTCTACGGATCCTCCCCTAAGGCCTCCTCTAAACGCCCAGCCTTTGAAACCCCTCAAACAGAAGGTTTCAGGGAGCCTTTCCCTTCCCTTCCTCCCCCACAGGCATGCATCTCCTAAGCTCTAAGGGCCTCACTAGGCTTGCAACCAAGGGAGCAATGGGTAGTGGTGGTGTGTCCCAGGCAAACCCCCTGAATCTGCCTCCACGGCCCCTTGTCTCTGACTTCTCGCTCAGTTAACCACCGCGGCCTTGCTGAGTCTCATTTCCCCACTTATTATCCTAGTCCCTCTCCTGTTATCCTAGGCGCTTCCTTGTTTCACTGTCCCCTGCTTTAATAAACATCCTCTAAAACTCACCTGGACTCGTGCTGGGACGTTGTTTACGCCCAAAGTCAAGAACCCACACACTACCAGCCAACTCTGGGCAGACCCCCTCAGGGCCAGGCCCCTTTCTGGCCACAGTTTAAGATGTCTGGCTATTTTCCTTGTGGTATAAAGTTCCAAAAGGTAGCTCATTTTCTATCAAGATTCAAGAAAACCTTTTGTTCTTTCATATCACATTATACATCCCTTCCCGCCCTGGGCTTGTCTGTCCACTTCCAGATCCTTTGTTTCAATCTAAAGTCAACAGTGTAATATGTCCTATTAAAATAAATGACTGCCGATCATTTCCTGTTATGTCATTTAGGCACTGCTAGAATAGAGTGCTTTATTCTTGTTCTACTTGGTCTTTTTTTCTTATTTGAAAAAAAGTCACAGGACAAACAAAACATCTCTTGAACTTTTGAAAGAAGGCATAGAACACAGAGCCTATTATGAGAAACCCACTCGATGGTTGATAGAATTTGTTTATTTGTTAGACATTTGTTGAGCACCAAGTAAATGCTGGGATGGGGGTCCCGGTGGTAAACAAGTCCTAGGTCCCTACCCTCACTGGGCTTCCCATGTGGGCGGGGGCTCCCCGAAACAGAGCCCGCAGTGAGGATTACCTGAAAGTGATGAATGTGGAGCTAGTCAAGACACTGCAACCAAATAAATGTCACCTCAGACAACATGAGTAGGAAACCTGCAAAACAAATCCATATTTTTCAGATTGAAATACAGGCTCTAAAGATAATCAGGAGGAACAGACAGTGAATGGAGTGGGACAATTTGAGTGTAGTTTGGTCAGGACAGACCTTAAAATCCAAATATATTTGTCATGGCTTTTCCTTAAATAGGAAGAGGCTATTGTCTTTTGCTCTGGGGTAGCAGGGGGGTTGGGGGGCTGGGTGTGAGGTGGACACATAACCCAAGTACAGCACCAGCCTTTCTGGGAGAGGATGAGGCTGTTTCAAGACTCTCATGGCCTTGAGAGGAGCTCGGTAGCAGCTCCCGGCCCAGGCTCCCACACTCTTCCTCAACTTTTAGGGCGCCAGTGCCTACATCCCATAGCTTGCTTCTTGCTGAGACCCTTTTCTGATGGTTACTCAGGAATGCCTTATAATTTCCCAGACCATGTTTTCATTTTGAACATATCTTATGTAGTAATAAAGTTATCTGTTATTTCCCTTGTGTTTCAAGAATTTTATATGGCCACAATTTTTATTGATGATAAAGTCAAACTAATGATATTCTGGACACAATCACAGTGCTTATCAAACACTGTAGGGTTGTGCTCACCTTCTGGCTGTCATGTTTTAGCATGCCAGGGTCTGATGGTGTTCAATATGAGACACATGTCAACCTTGCCTGTTACAACTCTTCTCAGCCCCGCAGGGATATGTCAAAATGTTCGACCTCTGTTCCATCCCAGAGCTTTGTAAGCCACTCAGCTCCTGCAGTCTAAAGTCGGTACGTAAATATATACTGTCTTCATAAAGGAAGTTCACACACACACACACACACACACACACACACACCTTCATGTAAGTTACACTTCACATGTGGAATCGTTTGCCTAACCTGCCTGTGTTTCTGTTCTCAAATATCTCACAGCTCTTTCCATCCTAATCCTTTGCTTTTTCTTGTTGTTGTAGCCTGTACTTGTTCCTCAGGCATGATGCTTGGGGCCTTTCGCTTCCATCTAACTGTGTCTCACACCTACCCTCACATTACAGTGCTTTCTGGTTGCCAAGGGGAACCAGCCTCCCCTGGCAGTGCTCCTGCTGGATGAGGCCCCAGGGAATAACATTGGGGGATGTGGGTAAAAATGTATGTTTCCCTGCTTTACATACACTATCTACATGACTTGCATATTCATAAATGACAGATTGGGGGACAATTATTCTTATTCAAATGCATTTTTTTTCACTTATAAAAATTCATCATAGAATTTTCCTCATAATTTTAAGTATAATTTAAATAACAAGAGTTTAATGTATATAAAGATTTTCAGAAATACACTGTGTGAAATTGAATTTCTATTATTATGCCCTTCAAAAATTATCATTATTATTTAGGTTGAGTGATGAATGATATCTGCTTGGTCATATATAGCATGACAAAATCTATATTACGCTAATAGAATGTTTGCTGTTTTAAAATGGTTAAAATAAGTGAATTTTCTCCTCTCTCATCTAACATGGAGAATTCTGTGATGAAGTGGAGGATTATAGCTATTGGTTTAGTGTGTTTGGGGATAAACTGTCTTTCTGGCTAAAAGGATGATTTGAAATCAAAATGGCATATTCTTTGAGATTTAAAGAATTCTGGCGGGAAAATTTGTATCGATCTATGCACTTTTTTCCCCCAACATGCCTACATTTATTATACTCTTTAAAATTTTTTTTAAAGTGTAGCTGGCATACAATACAGGTGTACAACATAGTGATTTGACATTTGTATACTTACAGTGTTGTCATCACTGTAAGTCTAGTAACATCTGTCACCAGACCAAGTTATTTCAGGATTACTAACCATATTCCCTGGGCTGGACATTACACTCTTGTGAGATGGGTGACTGTTATTCAGAGGTATCTACTACATCATAATAACTTCAATTACCATGTAAATGTAAGGTAATGTTTTCTGATATTATCTGAAAGTGCTCAGGGGTGACACCTGTAGAGGATACCTTCCTGTTTTTCTTTTGAGTTGTTTTCAGTTTTCAGGAATTCCTGGGGTCCTTGTTTCCTCGGAGGATGAATCAATTGTGACTTGCTTATCCTTTCAGAATTGGGTTTGTGGTAGAATAAAAAGTAGAGACATGATCTCATGGGAACATATCATGATATAAATGAACATATAATGCATCACCTATTGATAACCCACTTAAACTGGTAACAGATATGCAACCAGGTGCAGAGAGCACCATGTCTGATTGCAGCCTGTCTCCCCGCTTCCCAATGGTTATGATTTCTGGTCTGTCTTCTTCCAGATCAAACCCCCCTTGTGATGTGTTCCAGCTAGGTTGGGACTCCAGGGTCTGTGCTGCTGGCTGCTTTGGGTGTGCACTGAGGAGCCACAGCTGCCACAGCTACACCCCAGTTCTGACAGTAGGTATCCGCCAGCTGTATTCACTCAACATCTGGAAGCCCGAGATGCTCAGCAAGACTGTCCTGGGCTCGCTGGATCCCCCCCGAGACGCTGCAGTGCTCCTGCCTGCTCCCTGTGGGCATCAAGTGGTGAATGAGGTGCCAGCTCCAACCACGGTACTGCCGTCTGTTCCTCCTGCAATTGGCCAAGACCCAGGAGAACTTCCCTGAGATGTTCTTTTCAGTCAGAAAAAGGAAGTGAAGTGTGGAGAACCTGATCCAACTCCACAATATTTTCCTCCTAATCACTGCCAGGATTTACTGTTTCCACAGGGCTCAGCTGATGCTTGCTTTCAGCCAAAGGACTATTACTCCTTCCCTCTCTCAAGGGAAGTCATGACTTAGAATGTCTCAAGCTTTGATTTGTGACTTTGAAATCCTTTCCGGATTGGACAACATTTTTGTTTGCAAAAGAATTACCGCTCAGACCATGTAAAAATATAAACAGTGCATGAGAGAGAGAGAGAGAGCAGCCACACTGAAAAGGAATACAAGTGCATAGATTTCTGTATGTTGTATCATCTATCATGTTTCCCCTCCGTGTCTCTCTCAATGCCTGACCTTCCTTTTTAGTTAACTGAAAAAAATAATTTTCATTAAACATCAGCTTTGTTTTGTTCTGGTCCCTTAAACTATTTATATGCACCCTTTCATCCCTTCCTTAGCAAGAGAGTAAGAAACTGCCATCTTCTTTTCTAAGGTTAACCCCCTACCTGGGACCCATGCCTAAATAATTTATTTATCAATTATTTATTTATCAATTATCTAGCCTTGGATGGGCTAGGAGTTAGGTAGGAAGCAGAGGACCAACATTCACAAGTCAGAGTGGTCCCCAGCCTCATGGAGTGCCTGGCCTTGCTTGGCAGATTATTTTCCCAGTCATCACCCTCCCATTATTTCCATCTCCACTTCCTTTTTAACTCCTTCCGCCCTCCCTGCCTTAAAATTGTTCATATATATATACATACATATCTACTCTAATGAAAGAGTAATATTGAAATTGACTGTTTCTATGGGATGCCTAAGCCACGCCCAACAGCCAATCAGAGTGGCTGCCTGCAAATTAACCCAGTCAAGATGGAGGCCAACCACCACAGAGCTAGATCAAACAAGAGACTTCTGTTGCACCAGGAGTAAACAGTCTGCCTAGGCCGGCTGGGCCTCTACTAAGGCAACATTGTTTCAATTATAGAAGCCACAGAGCTGAAGCAAACAGGAGGCTTCATTACCTGCCTAGGCCTGGGCTTAAAGCAACAGTGTTTCAATTATAGAAGATAAATAAACCCCAGAAACCTAATTCCAGCCAGCCTTGCTGGGACATTGGGTCAATGGGAGCTGTGGGCAGTCTGAAAGCCTGTAAACAGCCCTCAGCCCCACACCCAGGCTGGCCAGGTACCCCAGTAGGGACTCGAACCCTGAATGGACTGTGGGCAGCCTGAAAACAGCCCTCAGTCCCTCACTCAGGCTGCCCAGGTACCCCAGTAGGAACCCAAACCCTGAATGGACTGTGGGCAGCCTGAAACAACCCTCAGCCCGTCACCCAGGCTGGCCAGGCATGCCAGCAGGTGGACATCCCCTGAGGGGTCCTAGACTGCGAGAGGGCACAGGCCGGGCTGAGGAACCACCCGAGTCCACAAATTTTTGTGCACCAGAACCCTAGTGTATATATACATATATATGTATATGTATATCTCCTATCTAATAAAAGAGTAATATGCAAATTGACCATCACAAGATGGCTGCCCTCATGTGGTCAAAGATGGCCACCACAAGATGGCTAGCAAGGGAGGGCATTTGGGAAGTACCCAGGCCTGCAGGGGAGGACAGTTGGGAGGGACCCAGGCCTGCAGGGGAGGACAGTTGGGGGGGGACCCAGGCTTGCAGGGGAGGGCAGGTGAGAGGGACCTAGACCTGCAGGGGAGGGCAGTTGGGGGGGACTAGCTTGGCAGAGGAGGACAGTTGGGAGGGACCCGTCCTACAGGGGAGGGCAGTTGGGGGGGACCCAGGCCTGCAGGGAGGACAGTTGGGGGGACCATCCTGGCAGTGAGAGAGCAGATAGGGGCAATCAGGCTGGCACAGGAGATGTTAGGCATTGATCAGGCTGGCAGAGGAGTGGTTAGTGTCAATCGGCAGGCAAGAGGATGGGAGCCAGCAGTCCTGGATTGTGAAAGGGATGTCCAACTGCTCATTTAGGCACAATCCCATTAGTGGGATCAGGCCTAAATGGGCAGCCAGACATCCCTCAAGGGGTCCCAGATTGGAAAGGGTGCAGGTTGGGCTGAGGGACACCACCACCACCACCTTCTAACCCTGCTCCGTGCATGAATATATATATATATATAGAATATATATATAGAATATGTATATAGAATATGTAAATAGAATATGTAGTACAGAATATGTATATAGAATATATATATATGTATATATATATGTATATAGAATATGTATTATAGAATATGTATATAGAATATATATATATAGAATATATATATATATAGAATATATATATATAGAATATGTATATAGAATATGTATATAGAATATATATATATATATACTAGGGGCCCAGTACACAAACATTTGTGCACTCAGGGTGGAGGGAGTCCCTCAGCCCGGCCTGTGCCCTCTCACAGTTTGGGACCCCTCAGTGGATGTCCTATGATGGCCCTAGTCTGCCAGGCGCCTTTCGTGTGTGTGTGTGTGTATGTGTGTGTGTGTCACCACTGGGGACCTGCCCCCAGCCGCATCAGAGGCTCGGAGCAGTTCTCCTGTGTGTGTCTACCTGCTGGGGGCCTGCCCCCAGGCACACCGTGGAGGCTTGGAGCAGGCACCCCCTCTATGTTGATCTCTCAGACTCTTGCCCTCCCCTGCATGTTGTTCTCTTTTTGAGCTGTGACCAGGGCTGGGTGCTGCCTGCCTCCCAAGCTTGCCTACTGCCCATCTTCCTCCAGCCACCAGAAAGCAGGGAAAACCCTGCCTCGTGGTCAGGCCAGCCTTTTCCTGCTCCCTGATCCCCGGAAGGGGTCTGGGGAGCCGCCAAGCAGGACCCCAGCCCCCAAGAGTTTGCTTTCCCACTCCCCAGTGGCTCCCAAAGGGCCTGGGAGCCGGCAAGCAGGCCACTGACTCTTTCTCACTCACCGGTCCCCTTCTGCCTTCCATTCCCACTTCCTGGTGCCGCCAAGGGGTCTGGGGAGCTACCAAGCAGGCCCCTGGCCCCTGCAGCCTTGCTTTCCCGCTCCCCGGTGCCCCGCAAAGGGCCTGGGCAGCTGCCAAGCAGGCCGAGACCACCCTGCTGCCTCTTTCCCACTCCCCAGCCCGCCACCTTGCTTTCCCACTTTCTGGTGCCCTGCAAGGGGCCTGGGAAGCCCACCAAGCAGGCTGCTGACCCCCTGCCACCTCTTTCCCACTCCCCGATGCCCCCCCAAGGGCCTGGGAAGCCCACCAAGCAGGCTGCCGACCCCCTGCCCCCTCTTTTCCACTCCCCGATGCCCCTCTAAGGGCCTGGGAAGCCCACCAAGCAGGTCGCCGACCCCCTGCCGCCTCTTACCCACTTCCCGGTGCCCTCCAACCCTGCCACCTCTTTCCCACTCACGGATACTGGGTCCTGCGCTGTTCTGCCCTGCAGCCGCTCTGTGCACTCGGGAGGTCCCTCAGCCCGGCCTGTGCCCTCTCGCAGTCTGGGACCCCTCGGGGGATGTCCACCTGCTGGCATGCCTGACCAGGCTGGGTGAGGGGCTTTAAAGCTGCCCACAGTTCTCATTGCCCAACGTCCCAGCAAGGCTGGCTGGACGCAGGTTCCTGGAGTTTATCTCCTATAATTGATGCTGTTCCTTTAAGGCGAGGCCTGTTACTAAGGAAGCCTCCTCTGCCTCACCTCGTGGCTTCTATAATGAAACAATTGTTACACTTAATTGTTGCAAATGTGTGTTTCGCTTCAGGCCAAAGGCTAAGGAGCCAGCGAGCAGGTAGTTTCGCTTTCGCTCCTGCTGCAAAGGACGCTGCCTAAACATTTACTCAGGTCCGCCATGTTGGCTGGGCTAATTTGCATACAGTTGCTCTGATTGGCTGTGGGCGTCCCAGAGAAATGGTTAATTTTACTATTCCGCTTTTATTAGTATATATATATATATATATATATATATATATATATATATATATATATATATTAGGGGCCCAGTGCACAAAAATTTGTGCACTTGAGAGGTCAGACCCTCAGCCTGGCCTGTGCTCTCTCATAGTCTGGGACCCCTCTGGGGATGTCCACCTGCTGGCATGCCTGGCCAGCCTGGGTGAGGAGCTGATGGCTGTTTGCAGGCTAACCAAGCTCCTCAGTGGGGACCCTCAACATATGGGGTGTGGCAAGCCTAGGTGATTGGCTGAGAGCTATTTTCAGGCTGCTCACAGTCCCTTCAGGTTTTGCCTCCCTACTGGGGTACCTGGGCAGCATGGGTGAGGGGATGAGGGCTGTTTTCAGGCTGCCCACAGTCCATTCAGAGTTTGGGTCCCTACTGGGGTACCTGGCCAGCCTGGGTGCAGGGCTGAGGGCCGTTTTCAGGCTTTCAGGCTGCCCACAGCTCCCATTGACCTAATGTCCCAGCAAGGCTGGCTGGAATCAGATTTCTGGGGTTTATTTATATTCTATAATTGAAACACTGTTGCTTTAAGCCCAGGCCTAGGCAGGTAATGAAGCCTCCTGTTTGCTTCAGCTCCGTGGCTTCTATAATTGAAACAATGTTGCCTTAGTAGAGGCCCAGCCAGCCTGGGCAGACAATTTCCTCCATCGCTGGTGCAATGGAAGTTTCCTGTTTGCTTCAGCTCTGTGGCTTCTATAATTGCAACTGTGTTGCCTTGAGCTGAGAGAGGCCCAGCCAGCCTAGGCAGACAGTTAACTCCTGGTTCAACAGAAGCCTCCTATTTGATCTAGCTCCGAGGTGGTTGGCCTCCATCTTGGCTAGGTTAATTTGCATATAGCCACTCTGATTGGCTGGTGGGCATGGCTTAGGCATCCCGGAGAAATGGTCAATTTCAATATTACTCTTTTATTATAGTAGATTTGCTTATTCCTGATGCTCCATTTAATTATTCTCCCATTTCTCTCTCTCCCCACATCTGTTCACTCATTTCTCCTTCACTGGTTTTCAGAAATTTGCCTAATCCAGGGTTAGATATTATTTGATGAAGCTTGCCAGTTCACCAGAATAAAAGGAACCTGTTACAATGTTAATTCCCAAATCCATCTTTGGAAGTTTCTGGTACAATATGTCTGGCCAGGGACCAGGGAATCATTTTAATAAGCCACATCATGTCAGGCAAGTTGGACTTCACACAGGGCTGCACAACTTACAACTCTATTTTCCCATCTGTCTCTTTTACATAAAGTGGACACTCCCTGTGCTACACTCTCCAGCCCTTGCTCTTCTCTCCTTCCCTGCTCTCCTCCAGGGAGCCCACCCAGAGCCCACCCAGATATTAAGGTCCCAGCTTGATAATCCAATCACTGGTCCATATCTAGAACCTGAATCTTTGTTATCATCTCATTTCCCAGACTTCATTTCTCCTTCCTTGTTTCCTTAGTGGTTGTTTCCCCATATGTTTTTATATTCCACCATCACTCACATTCAGCTTAGAACTCATCAATGACTGCATCCGCAGACTGGCTTCCCTTCTTGGTTCTCTGGTTTGTATTCATGATACCATTTCCTCATTCATCTGGGCTTAAAAGCTCAGTATTACCTTTGATTCCTACCTCTTATCCATCTTTACATCCAACCAGACACTGTCCTGCTAACTCTCTCTGCATAGCGTCTCTCAGATCTCTTTCTTTCTATTTTACTGCCATTGCCACTGTTAAGGTCTTTTTTACTTTGTATCTCAACTGCGGCTATAACTGTCTGCCTTATTCCCCTGATTTCAGACTCTTCAGAGACTCAAATTTATCCCACACTATCCTACTGTTCCATTTTCACCAAGGTGCCCACATTCTAGTTTAAAAGGAGAAAGCAATCTATTGAGGGGACACACTTATGCTGTAGGCAGCTAATATGCTTCTCAAAGGCAAGCTACACAACAGGCAGTGGAGAAACATAATTTCTAGTGCTTAATGTGACCCACATCATCTTAAGAAGCAAGTTGCTGTCAGTGACCTCCAGTTCACCCCAGGAGGGGTGGGCTCGTCACCTGAAAGGAATATTCTTATCTAGATAAGTAGGTCCATTAAGTTTATTACTGTTTGGAGTATGAAGCTCTTATCAAGTGCGTGCAACATGGCGACAAGCCAGCTGTGTCCCTAGAGGCTGTATACAGGTGTTGGCAAAGATAGGTTTACAGTTGTGAGGATGTGAGTTTATTGTATTATTTATTTATATTACAACTGTAAAACTACTTTTGCCCACCTGGTGTAAAAAGGTCCCAGATCCTTTCAGGTGAGAGATCCAGCTGCTGCCCGAGACCCTGCTTCAGTCTGTAAGTTTCCTCATTAAACTCCTTGTTTACTTCTGGTATCTCCTTTGCAGGTCAGTTCCAGTTCAACTTGAGAAATTTCCCTACAGAAATATAATTGTAACCAGAAGGATGATTGGTGTGTGTGGCATCAGAGCAGGAGAGTTAATTACAGAATTGGGCTGTGCAATGGTATGAAGAGAAGTTAGCTGGATACTGGCCTCCACAAGAAAGATAAATGTACTTACTGCTCAGACTAGGCCTGTGCCCTTGCCCAGGCCACCTTCTGCTGGACTGTGCTTGGATGGACAAGGCTGACATGACCTCTGTGGTAGTAATTTTTCAATACCTCCATGGTGCTAACCTCTCATGAGCTGCCCCTTGGAGATGTCAGCATATTCATTGTTACCATCAAATTAGGTGGCCTGGGAACCAACCTCTCATTTATGTTACCTTTACATATCTTTGTGCTGACCCACTACAAATTGATTGTAATGTTAATTCCTGAGTGGTGGCCTGATTCTTCTCATTTTCAAGTTCTTAGTGGAAGATAGGATCCCAATAGCCACCATCTATCAAGAATAGTAATATAATAATATAAATAAAATTAGGAGAAAAATGACCTATACTTTCATGCCGTAGCATGATTATTAACATTTTTGTGCATCCTCTAATTTACTATGCATTTTATTTCATTATTATTATAGAGTAAGATCCATGGATGATGCTCTTTCCTTCATTTCACCTTTTCCAAAGAAACACAATAAAAAGCTGAAAATATAAACTAAGAGGCTAGAAAACATGAAAGAAAACAAACGCTGAGAAATAGGAGGGTGATAAGGACAGGTATAATGAGGAGATAATAGTGAACGGAAGTAAATTATGCGTGAGAGGTGTGACTAAAGTGGTTGGCAAATCCTTCCCACAAAATCAATAATAAAACTGAATTAAATTGTCAAAACCATTTCTGGTTCAGGAAATAAACCAGAAACAAACAAAACATTGAGGTGCATTTATTGATTTTAAAAAATCACACAAAAAACCCTCTGAATTTCATGTAGGAACAGTAAAAGTGTATAGCATTCTTGTCCAACAAGGCTGCCTTCTCCACCCTCCTCCAGCTCGGTAGGCGTGGCATTTTTACTGGGACAGGACTGACCACAAACACCAGCAGCGCCACTTGGTAGGAGCAGATTTGACTTTGAGCAGAGGGAGAAAAATCCACACTTAGTGGCATTGCCAGTAAAAGTAGCACATTTGGTAAGAAATGAGCAGGGCAGACTTGAGGTTACAGTCCTGGTTGGAGGAACCACAGAATGAGATTCTCCAGATATTTAACAGGGTGATCTTAAAACTCCGAGAGCCATAAAGGAGGCAGATAAACCCTCTTTACCACCTCTAACTGACTATACCCTCCTCATTATACCTGCCCTTATCAATCTTCCCATGCATGCAGCTCATTGGAAGGCTGCATGCCTGCTCCAGAAAGAGGCGAGAGGGCCAGTGGACAGTGAAAGCCAGCAGACATGAAAATGCCTGAGCTTCGAATGTGTTTCCAAACCGAACTCGGATGTATTGGCACAAGGTGGAAACCTAATGGGCATAAGATGTTTGAGTGCAGCCTTTAACCAACTATTGGCTGACTACGAAGTCATGCAAACACTGGAAAGTGAGGCTAGAAAGTAAAAATAAGAATATAAACAATAATCAGAGACATCAGCAGCTGCACATCACAGGTCTTATAAATCTGGCAGATTTAGTCCAGGGAAAATTAGAAAAAACAAACCAAGCCAACCAAACCAGAAAAATACATCAGTAGTGACTCCCACAGACAAAAATCAGAATCCAGACCTACTACAATGTATTATCTACAATGCTCAGTATTCAAGAAAATATTATGCAGAGTCACACAGAGAAACAGGAAAGTGTAACCCACATTCGGGGGAAGAAAACCACATAAATTTTCCTTGAGTAGACTCAGATGTTGTGTTTAGCAGACCAAGATGTCAAGATGTCAGCTGTTGTATAGATGTTAAAGAACTAAAAGAAGCCATGTTTAAGGAATTTAAAAACTTAGGTAATATCTCAAATAGTAAATACTAATAAAAGCAAAAACTTGAAAAAAGAATCAAGTGGAAGTTCTAGTGCTAAAAGCTATTAATTGAAACAAAAAATACACCAGATTCAACAGCAAAATTAAAATGGCAAAATGAAAAATCATTGATATTATAGATACATCAATTAAATGTATTCAATTTAAAGGATACAGACAGAAAAGACAAGAAAGATTGACACTCAGAGGTCTGTAGGAGAACATCAAGTTTATCAATATATGAGTAATAGGAGTCCCAAAAGAAGAGGAGAAAGAGGCAGAAAAATATTTGAAGAAATAATGAACAAAACATTCCAAATTTGATTATATATATTTAAGAGTTCAACAAACAGTAAGAAGTGAACATCCTTAATCCAGTAAACAGCGCCTATTAAAAACCTATAGTTAACATAATGTTTCATCATGAAAAACAGAATGCTTTTCTTTAAAGATCAGGAACAAGTGGATGTTTACTGTCACCATATTATTCAGCATTTTATTGGAAGTTCCAGGAAATCCTATATAATAAAAGGCTAATATGCAAATAGACTGAACTGCAGAACAACTGAAACAACTAAAACCAGTCACTATGACATGCGCTGACCACCAGGGGGCGTGCATGGAACATGGCTGACGTCAGTTGCAGCAGGATGGTGAAGCAGGTGAGTGGGGGTGCCAGACCAAGGTGGAACTCTGGTAGCTGTCATCGAGGTGAGCCTCTGATGGTTACTGAAAATCCTTTGCTCCCACATGCCTTGGTCCCATCTGGCGCTTGCACTTGCTGCCAGTGCCAGAGCCGCCACTCACACCCACTGCCGGGGCCTGATGCCATCAGTGGGTGCGAGTGGTGACTGCTGGCCCCAATTGTCCTCAGGGATTCTCCACCTCCTCCTGCTCCTGAGGGGCGATAGGGGCAGTAGCTGCCACTCGTATCAGCTGACAGCGTCAGCCCCACTCACACCCGCTGCTTGCACCGGCCCCAATCACTCTGCATCTACATTAGTGGGTGTGAGCTGTGCCAGCATCATCAATGCATGGGAGCAGTGGTGGTGGCAGCAGGGCTGACAGCAGACAGGTGACTGGGGGCCGTAGTGGAAGGGGCTGAGACCCACTTCTGAGCCTACCACAGTGTTGTGGCCCACAGTTCCTCTCAATGTACACAAATTCTTGCACTGGGCCTCTAGTGTAATAATAAAAAAGAATGTAGGAAGGAAAAAGGGAAGGAAGGAAAACAGAGAGAAAAAAGAGAAAGAAGAGGGGGAGAAAAAAAGGAGGTAAAGGAAAGGAAAAGAGGTTGGAAGGAAGAGCATCTAGATTTGAAAGGAAGAAGTAAAACTTTTTTCTTTTTTTAACTTTCAGACAACATTATCTCGTATGTAGAAAATTCTAATGACTATGAACTGGTGACTAGGAGAACAAAGTGTGGTGTATTTTCACAGTGGAACACTATTTGCCAGTAAAAAGGAAAGAATGACTTATACATGCTACAACAGCGATGGACCTAAAAGACATTTTACCAAGTGAAAGAGTCTAGACATATTGTGTATTCTATTTCTATAAAATTTCCAGAGAAGATAGTTCTGCTTATAGAGAAAGTAGATCACCTTTTCTTTTTTTTTTTTTTTAGAAAAAGTTCACCCTTTTAGGAAAGCCATACTTGTAAAATAATAGGGAGGGGGGAAAAAACCAAAGTTATTTAGTCCTCGACTCTTCTTTCATCTCTTCAAGAATAAGTAGATAATGAACTATCTTGAGTAATTGTGGTTAATGAGTTGGAAGAGTAGAGCCAGATAGATAGCAAAATGGCATTTTTCTTCCCTAAAGTGAAATTTCAAAGCCGGCATTTCTTATACAACCAAACATTTCCTAAAAGTAGTTCATAGTCACCTCTGCTGAAATACTGAGGAATCGCCATGTCCTCATTCCTCTCTGACTTGTGATATGTGCAATGATGTAATGCAAGTGATTATCTCTGCTTAGAGACGTCAACCTCGCGCGAATAATATTTCTAGGACTGAATCCTAATTGTTTACAAATTAATTACATCACGTATCTATGCCTCACTTACCTGCACAGTGATCATGTAATGCTGAAGGAAACGTGATTATATTCTACCTGTATTAATTCAGAGCACGGTTGTCTGATCATTAGTTTGAGTCCCTAAGACGAAATCATCAAGAAACTATAATGCAATTCCTGTCTTCTCCTAACATACTCTGTATTCTGCTGGTGATAAACTGTATTCTGTTGGCAACAAAATGATTGCTCATCAGGACGAATGTGGTATTGTTTTCCATTTATAATCCTGAGACCAGTCTCTAAGGTTGTTGTGTGAACATCAGCCTTCAGCATTCTCACAGCCACGAGTACTTATGTAATAATCATCTGTGCCCAACCGTTAAGGGAGACTTTGTTCATGACCTTCTGAGATGCATTCTGTTCGATAAGGAGGGTTGGTGGACGCTTGGCCAGAACAAAAGGGACAGAAAACACTTCTCTTACAGCGAATGCCCTTCTTTGATGCTCAGAGCTCATTTAGGAGTTGAGTTGCCAAAACGGATATTCTGTAGAACAGCAGATTATATTCTGCGCCCCTGATTCATTTCTTCCTAAGGTGTTTTGGGTGGTCACGTGTGGCTAAGTTGGGCAGAAGAGGCATCATTGGAATAACACATGGGGCTTCCATTGTCAGATGGTTAGCCTGCTTTCAATCTTCAAGTGACAGACCTCTCCTTCTCTGCTGAAACCTCACAGGTTAGTTTCATAAGCTATGTATTTTGGCAGGCCATAGTCATAGACATCCTTTCCGAAGAGGGGAGGGAAGCTAAGAATGGAGATGAAGCTATAGATGGAACAGGCTTTGATGGTGGATATTCTGCATTCTGTGCTACTTGGGTTCCACTTCAGTGATCACCTCAAATTACCATGAGCAAGTCAACAAACCTCTCTACGCGGCTGAGCTTTGAAGTGGGATGGACTGCTTATTTTTTCTTTTAGTACTAATAAGGTATCATATGTAAAGCACTTAGCATAGGGACTAGCATTTAGTAAGTGTGCAATTGTAATAATGTATTTTATTTATTCCATTAGTATATTAACTATGTCTGTCTCTCTGTTTTGTTTTACTTTTTTCAGTGATTGTTCTATGCTTATAATAAGCATCATTAACATTACCATCTAACTTTGTATATGTCACATATATCAAATCACAGAATATAGTGAACATATTACAGTACATAATACTGTACATAATTGGTTCATTTTACCAATTGTATCCCTTTTGCTATTTTTGTCATACATTATACTCTACATGTTATATGTCCCACTTTATTATTATTATTTTAATCACTCAATTATCTTTAAAGAAGTTGAAAGAAAAGAATATTTGTTCATATTTACCACTTCATTATTTGTGAAGATCGTAATTTCCTTTAGTAGCAATTTCATTCTTATAGCGCAGGTCTGCTGCTGATTAATTCTTTCAGCTATTTTCTTTCTGAAAATGTTCTTATCTTGTTTTCATTTTTGAGGGATATTTTCAATGAACATTGAATTCTAGAATAGCAGTTTTTACGTACTATAAAGATATGAATTTATATCTTTAATATATATATATGTATAGAAAACACTAATATGCAAATAGACAACTGAACAACCAGTTGCTATGATGTGTACTGAGCACCAGGGTAGCAGCTGCTGCTCACACCTGCTGCTGGCACTGGCCCCAATCGCTCCATGCTGTCATCAGTGCGAGTGGGGCCAGCACTGTGGGAGCAGCAGCGGGAGCAGGGCTGCTGGCAGACAGGGGACCTGGAGGCTGCGGAGGGAGGGGCTGAGACCTGCCCCTGCCTCCTGGCCCACAGTTCCTTTCAAGGTGCACGAATTTGTGCCCTGGACCTCTAGTAAAGATATAAAGTTCTGACTTTCATAATTTCTCATGACAAGTATCTGTACCTTCTTATTTTTACTTTTCCTAAAGAAACTGTCTTTTTTCCTCTGAATACTTTTTAGATTTTTTTTCTTTGTCATTTTGTTCAGTATTTTGACTACAAGGAGCCTAGGTGTGTGGTTCTTTATCTTTATGCTAAGCTTGGGGTCCCCTAGCTTCTTACATCTGGAAGTCTTTGTTTTTCACCAAACATGTGACTCTCATTTTTTTTTCAAATGTATTTCTGCCCCATTTTACCTCTCTCTCTCTTTCTGAAACTCCAATCATATTTAGACTGTTTGGTGTTGCCCCACAGGTCACTGACTCCACATTTTCCAATTTTCTTTATCTCTGATTTTTATTGTAAAAGTTCTATTGATCTATCATTCAATTTAAGCACTTGTTTTTGCTGCTTACAATCTATTGTTAAACCCATACAGTGAGTTTAAGGGGCATTGAGTTTTGTTTTGTTAGCCAGTTATATTAAAGGTGAGTCCTGCCCTAACCGGTTTGGCTCAGTGGATAGAGCGTTGGCCTGTGGACTGAAGGGTCCCAGGTTTGATTCCGGTCAAGGGTATGTACTTTGGTTGCAGGCACGTCCCCAGTAGGGAGTGCGCAGGAGGCAGCTGATGGATGTTTCTAACTCTCTATCCCTCTCCCTTCCTCTCTGTAAAAAATCAATAACATGTATTTTTAAAAAAAGGTGAGTCCTTTTGTCCTATTATTCTGCTTTATCTTCTTCTTTAGGAGAATCTATTTTATTTCAGTCATGGGGCATGCCTCTTACTCCAGGGTATGGCCACTTAATAAGCAAACTCTACTTTGTCTGGACTGGAGTTTCAACGTCTCTCAGCTGTCTGTATCTTCTGCTTTCACCATCCAGGTCTCAGCCCAAAGGCTGGGATCTTCTCTAGGCTTTCTACAGTCTTTCCTTGCAGATGTGTCCTACAGATGTTGGCCTGGTACAACCCATGGCCAAGGACTCAAGCCTTTGCTGATTTATGGGATGATCCTCTGTGCTTCTCTAATCCAACTATTAGGGAATAGCCTGCCCTGCAAATTCCTACTCCCTCAGCATTCTAGAACTCTGTTCTGTTCTTTTCACTTCATTGAAACTGCTCTTTCCTTGGACTTGACTTCCTGGCCTCTGAAGAAATATGCTCCCAGGCAGAAAACTGGGGTTATTGTGGGACTTAATTTTGTGAGTTTCCTCTTCTCAGGGATCATAGTTCTGTGCTGACTATTTTTCACCACCTAAAAGCAAATGGCCTCCTATATTCTGCTTAGTTTTATGGTTGTTTTTGGTGGGAGGGCAAGTCTCCTAGGTATCCTATCAAGGATGGTAGTGGAAGTTCTATATTTAACTTTCATGTTCTGATTCCAGATTATCAAGGATGAACTTTAAACCTCAAAGTGATTTATCTTGACACCTTCTCTGGGCCAATTCCACTCGTTGTAAATGTGTTATTTAAAAAAAAAAAGTGAAAAATATCTTAAAGGTAGTAGTTTTCCAAGAGAAAAAGTTGACAAGATGAATCTGTGACATATTATGAATATCAAAGTCAAGTATTAACTATCTTGCTCTGTTTTATTTCTTGATTCTTGTAGATAAGAATTGACTGTTTCAACACTAAATATAATTTTCTGCATCAGGCCTTTTATCAAATGACAGTCTCTCTCTCTTTTTATGTCTGATGATAGAATTTTGGTCAGAAGGCAGTTTAAAATGTCTGGGCACATGAGAATCATCAGAAGAATGCTCTAACACTGACTGTATGCTCCTTTTAAGAAGACCAGACTTTGCTTTGACCAGAATTAATAAGAATCTGAGATTACAAATTCAATATTTATAGTAGATTTCAGCTTCTAGGCTTAGTAGTGGAATGTACTGATTTCCTAGAGGTTTCAATATAGCTTTGTAACCAGCTGTTCTGGTTAATTGTGTCCTTTTGTGTGTTTAAGAGAGACAGGATGTTAAAGTTTTCGTCTCAAGTTTATTTTTTCTGCTTTGCCAAATATACTAGGACGAAAGGTTGAATTTCATACAAATTCAGTGCATTGGTTTATTGAATCAAACATGTTTTTCTATCACTTGAATTGCAGATTTGCTTGACTTTTACCTTACTGCACTCTTTCTGTTATGAGGCTTTTAAGGGACTGGCTTCCCTTCCCTCTTGGTTCATGTCTTATATGAGCTTTGGGGTCAATTACAACTGTGCCTCACTGCCTGCCTTGTTCTCTGCCAACAAGATAAACACTGAACAGAGCCTTTTATCTTAGCAGGGCCTCTCCAGATACCGCATTAGAACAACTTTTCTCTCTTCAATGTATTATTTATGGGATTTTAAGTTATTCTTTCACTTTGAGTGTGAAACCAAAGCGTTCTTATGCGATGTAGCAGGTGTGGTGATAAGTTCAAGGGATTACCTGTCTTCCTGTGATTTCGTTGGTGGCATTTCCTTCAGTTAATCACTTTCTGGCACTAACATTATGAACTTGGCTTTACAGTCCTTTGCGACTGAGGAATAAGGGTGACATTCAACTCTACTGGGCAGAGGCTATTTCTGGTGACAGACAACCACCGATTCATTCACAATCGCAAACCACTGTCCCATTTACCGAGATAACCAGTTAACCATACTGGAGTGAAGACTGCCTTTTGCTTTTGGTAAATGCTCCCTTGGATGGCCGATAACCTTTCCGAGAGATTGTTTATCAACCACCTCCATCAGAACCATCCTGGGTGCTTGAGCCACCCCCTGCCAGATCTGTATCAAGTCTTTGGGGTTTAGGCCTGGAGCCTGCATTTTAAATAAGCATTCAAGGTGATTCCCATGCACAGAAAAGTTTCAGAACCACTTTCTTGAGAGGAGATATTTTAAGATTCAAATTGGCAAGATATGTACCAGTTAAATCGATGAGCCGACAAGTTCCTATGCCAGATGATTCAGAAAGGCCTTTCTGATGAACCTTCAGAAGTGTGTGCCACCCTCCATCATTCATTGCACTTCTCACGTCAACATTTTATTACATACTAGAGGCCCGTGCATAGATTTGTGCACAAGTGGGGTCCCTCGGCCTGGCCTGCAGGATCAGGCCAAAACCCGCTCGCTGACATCCCCCAAGGGGTCCCGGATTGTGAGAGAGTGCAGGCCAGGCTGAGGGACCCCACTGGTGCATGATCGGGGCTGGGGAGGTACAACAGGAGGGCACCAGGGCATGTCTACCCATCTTGCCCAGTTCCCATTAGCCGGGCCCCAGCAGCAAGCTAACCTACCAGTCAGAGGGTCTTCCCTCTGGTAGTCAGTGTGCGTCATAGTGACTGGTCAAACAGTCGAGGGACAATTAGCATATTAGGCTTTTATATATGTAGATTTATTTGTGTTTTATGTTTCTCTCACTTAAATGGGAGGCTTATGGGGTCAGTCTTGTTTACTTCTCAAGAGCAGAGCCTGCCATGTAGAATACACTCAATATTTTTGAATGGATGGATGAATTATTAGATAAATGCACAAATGACTCTCAATGGAACCAACCCACTCATACAAAATAATAATGATAAGAATCTATATTTATTTTGCTTTCTTTTTTTTAAAAAAAATTTTTATTGAAAAAAAATCTAAAATATATTTTTTTTTACTTAAAAAATATACCAATAGGGAGAGGGAGAGAGAGATAGAAACATCAATGATGATAGAGAATCATTGATCAGCCACTTCCTGCACATCCCCTGTGGGACTGAACCCACAAAGTTGCCACTGGGAATCACACCATGACCTTTTGGTTCATAGATAAGCACTCAGTCACTGAGACACACCAGACGGGTAGTACTCCCTTCTTTTTCATCTTCAGATCTAACATATATTGTTGCATATCGTTATACTAGTATGTGCACATCTTAGCTCTGCCATTTATTGGCCGTGTGACCTTTGGTAAGTTATTTAACCTCTGCGTCTCAGTTTTCTTAGCCATAAATGCAGATAATGTGGTTCTTGTGGATATTAAAGTGGTTAGAACAATGCCTGGAAAATGGTAACTAGTTTATAAATGTTAATTAACTGTTGTAAAATGATTATTATATAATTTGATTTAAAATTTATTTTAAAAACTTAAAAATATTTTATCATAAATATAGTTTCTTACATGATCACCTTTTATTTGACCGTTAGGTTGTTTCAAGGTTGCTTCACTATCATGAATCTGTAATAATATCCTTGGACATAATTTTTTTTGGCATTATGTGTAATTATTAATTTTGGGCCAAAGCCTGTAAATGGAATTGTGGTTACAATTCTACACATTTCCATTATTAGGGTGGGCTAACTGCTGTAATAAATAGAATAAAAAAGTATAATGGCTCAAATACAGTGAAAGTTTATTTCTTCGATTTCAAAGTGGGTCTTACCAATTTCCTCTGTTACAGGCACCTCTCACAGACATCAGAGAAGGTTACTGGACAGCTCCTGACTCAAAAAATCTATTCAGACAATATAAAGAATTCTTACAACTCTATAATAAAATGATAATCTAATTTAAAAATGGACAAAGGACTAAGAGCAGATATTTCACCAAAAAAAGATATACAAATGACCAACAAGCACATTAAAAGATGCTCAACATTATTAACCATTAGGGAAATGTAAGTCAAAACCACAATGAGATGCTGCTCACATTTGCTAGAATAGCTATAATAAAGACAGACAATAACAAGTGCTATGAATGATGTAGAGACATCAACCTCATTCTTGTTTTTTTATATAAATGAATTTAAATGAGAAAACACCAGGTGATTTTGTTGTGATAAAGCCCATTTATTATAAAAGTAATTTATTAAAAAGTAAAACATGCACATTTATTAAAGAAGCAAGGCAAGCAAATATATACATCTGGCTTATGATGCACAGACGGGCTGTCAGCTAACCTGAAGAGTTCGGTGGGGGGTTGAGATGTTATATACTCTCCTGCCTATAGGTTTCAAAATTCCTCTGCTGAATATTTTGGTACAAATTAATTCTCAAGGTCACTTTTTGCTTTGTTGCAGCCCTCCCAGAATTCATGGGAAGCACTGGCAACTTTATCTAGCCAAGCCCAAGACTGCTGCCTTCTCTGCTTAGGAAGTAAAACTGCCCTTTGCCCTTTTCCCTCCCCACTCCTTTCCTGCATTCTCTTGTCAGGGAGGCTTTTACCCACTTGCTCTCAAATGTCCTTGGTTTGAGGAAAATAACAGCTTGTTATTTACAAGCCAGCCGCAAATTGCCCGCTCTGTTTGGCCTTGTTTTAACTCCCCTGTCTCAGTTTTCCTATACCTCTTGCTCTGGAATTGTGCTGGCTTTTCACTGCCCTGTAATACCTTTTCTCTAGCAATACTGAGCTCCACCATCATCAAGATACGGTCTCTGGTGTTATCATTCGCTTCAGGCCCCGGGAAGGGGAAAAAAGGGTGAGGAAAGCGCATCCACTAAACTCCACAGCATAGAAATGATGCTCCTCTTGCCGCTCCCATCCCACTGGTGAGAGGGAGTCACGTGGCCTCACTTCGCTGTTAGGAGAGCTGAGAAATGACCCTGGCTGGCTTAGTCACTCTACCTGCTTGAGCAGAAGCCTGAACTGGTGCAAGACTTGTAACGGTCTCAGCTACTTTAATATTATTGATAGTAACCATGTCAAAGAATCTTCCAGAATGACTATAACTAATGAGCCCAGATTCGTATTTCTCAAAGCAGAGGTGATGTAATTAAATATATATTTATTGGGTCCTGTGATATTTCTTTGTGGTATTACCTTCCATTTAGCTATTAAGGTGCCAAACAACTATATTCTTCTTTCTCTGAATGCTTCAAACCAAACTGAGAGATCAACCCAGAAGTCAGGTGAAGATCATACTACAGTAAATCCAGTGATCTGAATACAGACTATGTTGGGCCTGAAGTGATAAAAGAGCTTTCAACTATTTCCTCATTCCCAACCTAGCCTGAAGGCCTGCTGCTGTGAAAGGTTGTGTCTAAAGAGAGGATTTTGTAAGGTCACTTACAGAATCCAGATCTGCCCAAGGAAAGCCAGCTCTGAACTCTGACCCAGGTATTTTTATTAGCAAGGTGCAGGATTGACTAAAAAGAAGATGTACACCTTGAAGATAGAAAGGTACCCAGAATGAGAGCCGCCACACCAGGCCAGATGTGAGGAGTGAATCTTTTGTCTAATTTTCCCAATCAGATTAACCAACCCCTTTCCACTTGGAAGAACTTGTGAGAAGTAGACACAGAGTTCATGCTTCGTTTCTAATACTCATGAAGAAGCAGAGGCCTCAAGTCTCTTGTGCTGAGGTGGGAGGTGACTCCCTCTTCTACTTACACTAATTCTTCCCATAGGTTTCAGTTTTCAAGAAGAAAAGTAAGAATGGTGGAAGTCAAGGCACTGTCCTAAGATTCAGGCTCTGTGGAGATAGTAGATCTCACTTTCTCAGGTTGAATTGTTGAGAACTTAGTCCTATGGTCACACATGACTGAAGGGAGAGCCATTAATAAAGTGTGATCATGTGCTCAAAGTGAGAAAGGGTTTTGGTGGGCGCTCAGCTGCCTCCATCACATTAATCTGCATACCATCCTTCCTCCCAATGCACTGATTTACTTTCCTGCATTTCCCTTCGGTAAACACTGCCCACTCAAGGGGGGGGGGGTGTAGGGATAAGAAATTGAAAAGTTCACGTCCAAGGATGTCATTTCAGCATTATTTATGATAGTGAAGAAACCTGGAAACAACCTAAAGGTCAAACAAAAGGTAGTTATGTAAGTAGATATATTTATGATAGAAAACTTTTTATCTTTTCCTTCCTCAGGTCTTAGTTAGCGTCCACACTGATTCCAGGCTGGGGACAAGGTGAACTGGGAGATGCTGTTGCTGTGTCATGGCCCTGTTTTACCTTCCAGAGTTAGAAGGTGAGAGGTTTTATTTGATTGGCCTGCTAGCTCTTTCTTGTTTTTCTACCTCTTAACCCACAGACCTGAGGTCTAGACTAGAGTGTTTAGTGCTTTGTGCCAGCGCCTTCACACTTAGTCTGACATATTTGCTCGGTATTAAAATTCCTGGAGGACCTGAGAAATGTGCATTGACTTTCTAATGCATTCTGACATATGCACTGATAGATAATTCAGATGAAACCTTTGATAGTTAAGAATTTTTTGAGAGCTGTGCTGAGAAGTCAATTCCAGCCAGGATTCTTGGAGTAACCAAGGAATTACTATAAAACTCTTTTAAAAAATATATGTTTTTACTGATTTTTAAGAGAGAGGAAATGAGAGGGAGAGGTAGAAACATCCATAAGCTGCTTCCTGCACACCCCCTAGTGGGGTTCGAGCCTGCAACCCAGGCACTTGCCCTGACCAGTGCATGGGGTGATGCTCAATCCACTGAGGCACACCAGCCGGCTACTATAAAATTTTTAAAGAACACCCTAATCCTTTCTCTCAAGTAGCTTAAAATATGTTAAAATGAGTGACCTATGGAAAATGTAAAAAAAAAAAAAGAAGCCTATTTTATACATTATAAATATTATAATCTGATCTACTTGATTATCTTAAATAAGACTATTTTGCTCCTACTTTGCTATTCAAACTGGGAACAATAGCGATGAATAATTGTTATGTCCTTCAGCATTTCAGCCACTTACACAGATGTCTCAAAAGAAAAGATTTTATTTTGGGCAGATGATGTGACAACTGACTGATTTGTAAGCCTCAGGCTCAAGTTTCATAGGATAAGCTAAAAATGTTCGCAATATTTTTAACTGTGAAATAAACTTTCATCATTTCATTTGAAATGGTCCCCCAAGCTTATTCCAAATGTCTGTGTTATGAAGATGAAATATTTTATCTAGGTGTAAAATTACTTCCCAAATGTAATCCCCCCAAAAAAAATAAAAACATAAGTCTAACACTCGGCAAAACTTTTCAAAGCTATTTAAAACTGTAAATTCTTTTGAACGTTAAAAAATGGCCACAGGCATGTTATCACTAGAAGTCCCAACTAAAACTTTATCAGTAAGGACCAAATTCATCCAATTTCTGCCAAAGAACAGGTTATGGCCAACTCATTCACAGATGCTGTTGGTGGGATGCTGGCTATCTTAGCTCAGGCTGCTGTAACAGAATACCATAGACTGGTGGTCTTGAATGACAGACATTTATTTTTCACAGTTAGTAGGCTAGCAAGTCCAAGATCAAGGTGCTAGCAAGATCCCTCTGCCTTGTTTGCAGATGACTTCCTTTATGCTGTATCCTTACATGAACATGATGGGGGGTGGGGGGGGGAAAGAGAGGGAGAGATGGTCCTCTGGTGTCTCTTTATAAGACCACTAATTCCATCATGAGCATCCCACCCTCTCAACCTCATCTGAACCTATTTAGATCCCCCAAATCCCACCACATTGGATATTAGAGCATCAACAAATACATTCTGGGTTCTATAAGCGTTCAGTACATATCAATGGGTTGAATGTGTGGCGCATCTTGTAACGAGTGTACACATCACTACCTATGTGTCTTTGAGACTTGGAGCCAATATAAAGGCATCACGCAGCTCTGGAGAAGGGGTCAGGGACACAAAAAAGAAATGCAGCCCCATGGCCCCCACTTAGCTCTAATGCTCAGAACTGGCTGCTTTGCTCTAACATTCAAGGTTAGAAAATACTTCTATCTATGGTCATGCCTGACTTTGAGACAATGTTACAATCTCAAGGCAAAATGTCCAGTGAGGATGAAGCAAGCTCTTGGAGTACGTCAAAGAAGAG